>UELV01164536.1:0-20014 GCA_900490015.1 Megastigmus stigmatizans
TATATATATATATATATGTATGTTATATGTATGTATGGTGCGTGTGTTATATAGATGTGGCGGATGGCTCGTGGGATAGAGATCCCGGTAAAACTGGTGACGATTGTGTGGCTGGATGCACGCGCGTGTGTGTGTGCGCGTGCCGCTGCTGCCAGTGCAGTTTAAAGCGATGGGATACACGCGGTATAGCAGTTGTATGTAGGAGCTGGGTGACGAACTTTACCGAGGGGGTTGTGGGAAAGAGAGGAGGACGCCGAATTAACTCTCGAATTATAGTTTCGTTCACGCTACGCTCACGCTTGTTTTGCAGTAATTTTTCTTTATTTTTATTGCTATTGCCCAAGCGGCAGTTTAGGATTCGATGAGGTGCTCGCCGAACGTGCCGATCTATATATACATTTCCCTGGTTATATATATGTTTTATAAAGCCATAAATTTGCTACACGTGTAGTGCAATGCATTCGTTGCACTACACTAACACATTTTTTATAATAACTTATCACGGTTGTTGAGTTGATAACAATTATAGCGAATATAAGTAATTAAATTGTACTGAAATTAGATATCTATTTTTATTAGTATAGGTATACTGTACTTTGCTTACTAGGTTACAAAAAATGGACATCAAAAACTTAAAATTGAAACTATGACTGTTTGAAATTGATAATCAGCGATAAGCTAGACGCGGTTAATTTGCAAATTCTTAATGTTTCACGAATTCATTATTATATAAGTAATTGCGCAAACAAATAATGTAACGAAAATGCTACACAAGAATTATCTCCTCTTTATAATTATCGGAGCTTAGTTTCGCGTGGCCCTCCGAAATATTTCCAGCACTCATCGACACCCAACCTTATAAAAATATTTAAGATTCTCAAGATGCGATCGCAATATCTATAAACTCATAATTTTTGACATAGGATAAAGGATAAAAGGCTGGATTCGGTATATAAGTAAGAGAGTAATCCGTTTATCACCAAGCGCGCTTAGAAGGTCTTAACCAATAATTTACGCTGCGCGCTCATAAAAAAAAACTCTCGAGCCGTTTAAAAAAAAGGAGAGGAAAGCCCAGAATATCGCGAGTTATACCTCAGGTGCACGCGCGCATCCGACCAGCCAGCATATATCCCAAACTCAACAGCAGTTCGTGGGGTGAACAAAATTTGCCATTTGACCGATTTATCCCCCGTTCATTCCCGAGCAAAGTCTTGGATACACGCACGAAAAAAAAAAGGAAAAAAGTCGTTCATAACCTCACCGTCGCACTAAGAATTTTGTCGCCCAAAATCTCTCGCTCTCTCTCAGCAGCCTATTGAAAAGACATCCGTCGGCTCAGAGCAAACATCGTCGAGAAGCAGCAGCAGCAGCAGCAGCAACAGCAGCACCGACACCATCAGCCATCGAGAGAGACTCGGATTCCCAGTGACCTGTGATCGATGTTGACTCAAGGCGTGCAGCACCACCAGCCCACGTGTCTCCTCAGCCGCGGCACACGCCTCTACATATATACATATACGCACACAACGCGCGCGTGTGTCTGAGAGAGAGAGAGAGAGAGAGAGAGAGAGAGAGAGAGAGTAGGTAGAGGCAAAGCTCCCCCGATCCGAATTCAGCACGCGCCGCGATTACGCGATTACGCGTGTCATCTCTCTGTCTCTCGGTGAACACTCGGCTCGGCTCGCGGCGGTGTCGCTCTGCCTGATGCACGACGGCGACGACGACGACGAGGAGGAGGCTGTGACGGAGACGGCGATGTCGAGAGGGAGTGAGCGCGTTTGGTGTTCAGAGAGAACGAGAGGACCACCTATAGCTGCTTCTCTGTACACATACATTTAAGTATATAGCGTGTGCGCATGCAACAATCTAGAGGAGAGATGAGAGGGCCGAGGGAAATGATGTGGAAAACGATTTCTTCTTGGGCTCTCCCTATTACTCTCTCTCCCTTTACTCCCGCTATCCCCCCGCGGAACCCCCTGTATATTTGGGTATTGTAGCGTGCGCGTGTACATCTGCCAAATTGCGATATAACGATCGATTTTGCAGCGCGGAGGTAAAGATTTCCTGATTTTCCTTGTTTTACGATTTTTTTTTGTGGATTCTTCGATTCGCATAACCGATATCTCGAGCCGTTGTTCATTTGTTACATATTAGAAAATAATCATACCTACATACATGTAGGTACAAATATTTAAGGAGAACCATCAGGTACGTAGAAAATCAAAACAAAGTACAGCAGACTTTCTATTGACTAGGTTAGTTAACAATTTCGATTAACGTTATTTTATCAGATCATTATATAGTTACATATTGTACATGTATTAATTTCAAACAACGCGTGCTGTGTCAAAAAATGCGACATTGACGCTATCTTATTAGATAATAGAGATATTTTACTCAAAAAAAAAACATAAATTATAAGGTTTACAGTTAACCAGCCAGTTACCAGTACAAGCTCTCAAAATATTCCCTAAATATTCTTTTACTGCGCGTAAAAGTTTTTAAAATGAATCGTTCGTTAATAACTATACAGTTCAAGTTAAATGTCTAGAATAATGCAATTCTACATAAAACTAAATGTTCAATTGCAAAAATTGATCTTATTAATATCTCATTAGTAAGGGTACCAAAAGCTTATCATGTTGTTTAATATGTAATAATAAACTTGTATTTATAATTTCATCAAAATCCGTTCGTTAATTCTAAACCTGATAAACCACCTTAAGATTATATACCTATATAACATCTCTGTGATCGATAACATTTCATGTTGAGCTAATTTACACATTGTCTTCTTATAATTTGAACATAATTTTCACATCTCTTATTATTTGTGTACATGCACGCATTCATCGAATAATTTATTACAATTTTTTTAACCTTTATTTTATAATCAATTTCAATATTAAACCGTCCATATGTTAGCAATAAGGATTTATCGAATATATCAATTATAAATCTGAATTTACTACAGACTTCGCGTCAAGCAATTTTATTCTATAGTCACAGCAAATCCTTGACGTGGATACAGTTCCATCCCATTCTCTATTCAGTATATAAGTATTTCAATAGCTTTACGAACTCGACCGGTCGGTCAACCAATCAAAAACAATCCTTTTCTCAATATAACCTGCAACGGCTGCAGCTAGCTCCAATTGGCTTCAGCAGCGTTTGTCGTGTTCGATTTCCTTTTCGACAATCCTTCATCTTCTCACTGGCTTAATCCTCTTTCGTATCCTTCAGCAGATATCGACTTTTGTATTTAGGTATACGATATATTTACAATTGTCATATCCAAATGAAAAACACGGTAGGATAATCCCACTACTTTTTTTTCTTTTATCATTCGTCCTTGTTAATGATATTATTTATCTCGACTCGTAGCAATATTTTTCATTGACTTATGAATAAAAAATATACTGGCTGATATATACACGGAAAGTCAAAACAAATACCTATAAAGAACATTTTCTAAAATCCTTTCTATAATATTACACTTAACGGGAAGCCGGGGGAACATAGTTACCAACGATTACAGTTTCATACTTTTTTCGTTCAATTTTTAATATTTCAACATTTTTCGAGTTGAGCCCAAATCTTTGTAATTCACAGAATTGGGCTCAACTTGCAAAATGTTAAAATATTGAAAATTGAACGAAAAAAGTATGAAACCGTAAACGTCGCAATTACTTGTCCGGCTGCCCCTTAAGGGATCAAAGTTTTGAGCTTAGAATTGCTCCCGTAATATTAATTTTTTTGACGGTTTGCTTGCAAACTACTTTTTACTACAATAACCTCCTTAAATTTTCTTTGGAAGCAGATTCCCTATACACCTATTATCAGATTTCTTATTTTAATTAGACTTTAAATTTAATAGCGATATAAATATTGCATTAGAACAAACAAAATAAAGGTTAACATCATCGATTGTATTAAAATTAAATATTGTATTAAATTAAATAGTATTAAATTGTATTAAAATTAAAATTAATTAAAATTAATAGAAAAACCAGACACGCAACATCGCACACACACACACACACACATATGCTTTGCCTTTCCTCATTTCCTACGTTTCGCACTTCTCCTCGCCCGCGCCTGCTCCTTCCCCTATTTTCTCATCTTCTCTCCATCTTCGATCCTTCTCTCTCTCTCTCTCTCTTCTCCCTTCCTCTCTGGCTACACGCACGTACTTGCAGGCCATACACGAAGGGATGACAATACCACGGAGGGGATGATATTGCCAATATTTGCTTTGATTCTCGGACGCGCGCGCGCGCCCGTATACTTATATATAGGATAGTCGCACGTCCCGGGCTCGAACACCATACCGCTGCAGCAGCTCTATAAGAGAGACGGCTGCTGGTGTTGGTGGCCTCGTGCACGTATATATATACATGCGGTGCGCGTGCCTCCGTATTATACTGCACAGACGCCAAGGGAAGGACCTGTGACACGGCCAACGGGGGCACGGGGCTGACACGTATAAACGTATGTGTGTGTGTGTGTGTGTGTGTGTGTGTCGGTGCGTGCATATTAGACGCCGAGGCTGAATTACCATTTGAATGTCTCCGGGGCTCCGCTGCTGCTGCCGCTGCTGCTGGTCAGCTTTTGTCCTTGTATAGGAGAGAGTGAGAGCGAGTGATGGTAACCGCACACGTATCTATTATGGCACCCTGCAGTGCCGTATGTTCGCATGCCGAGGGGGTATTATGTCCTCATAGTGCGACGAGCGGCCTGCGAGAGAGGGAGAGAGAGAGAGAGAGAGAGAGAGAGACCAGCCGAGAAACGAGGAAATAAAAGGATGTTACCAAATAACTTATTAAAAGTTGATTTTTCCTCCTGCTGTCTGAGATACTTTTGCTGATCTGGTCGCTTGTCTCGTTGTTTGCTGGCCCTGGGGTTTGATCATATTCTGCCTTGTGTGTCTGAAAGATCTGTGGCGCCTTCCTCACATCGGTCCATGTATATAATGTTAATTCAATGAAGATATTTTTGTAATTTACTGAGTCGATCAATGAATAATTATAGATGTAGTCCGAGACACATAAAATGCTAGACTTTCATTTCTGAAAAATTTTCGAGAAAAGGTAAAGTTGCCTTTTCCTAGACCCGGTTCTTTAAGTCAATAAGGTAGAATAAATATATCAAAAATAATTCTTGATATGATAAAATTTTAATATAACATTAGATTAGATAAGAATCTATTTAAGTTCTCAGTATACTTTTATTATTATAAAAGTTGATCTTTAGAGAGCTGCTGGTACTACTTATATATGCACAGAAAAGACAAGCAAACTTGGAAATTGCAAAACAAGTAGTTCGCTCGTTCTCTATGTGCGCATTTGAACCATTGCATAACTGGCTTTTCATTCAATCGTTTCGTCCAAGAGGAATCTATTCGTCGGCGAAAAATTATTTGTGTTCCATTTAATTTATTCGGGAAAGAACAAATAATTTTATTGAAATATAGTCATATTGCTCTCACGTCAAAATACATCTTATTTGAATAAAACTTGATTCTACAATTTCGACCCATTTCTTTCTACTCAAGAGAAAATATTTTGCAATTCTTTTGTTAAGAGAATACTTTTGTTTCTAATGTCTAAGAACAAAGACGCTGTTAGAACAAAGGCGCTGCGACCAAGTATCACGGCGCCCGTGCGCGAGCGACACGTTTATTTAGACTTTAGAATTAATGCACATGCACCTCTAAGTTGCAAGCGCAACGCGATCTTATGTAGTCGGTAATTCGCAGTAGCATAGAGTGTCTGAAGTAAAAGTATGCTAAGATCTTTCATCGGAAAGGACTTGAGACCACGCATATACATTTGTATTTTATTCAGTCGTCGATTCAGTGGAAAAGTTTACAGCTGAAGTTTACAAGCAAAAAAGGTATTATCGGAATTTTGCAAGTAAAAAAGATTTAAAGAGGTAAAATCTTGGCAATTATGTGTGTATTTTCTCTCACTCGCTTCGTATTAGTCTTTTACTAAAAGAATATTAAACTTTAAACTAAACACAATCGATTCTTTATCTATTTATATAATACTTTTAATAGTATTATATAAATAGATAAAGAAAGTTGTGATATCAATTCAGAAATTGTCTTTAATTCGAGGTCTATTAAAAAAATGCAGTTGCTACTCTTTTGGTTGTGGGTCTCATTGTTGTGCACAAAAAGTAATTCTGAAAAGTTTCAAGAAAATCCAGGTCTCATATCCCTGGTCATGTACTTGTTAGTGATATAATGCAAAACCTTTTAACTTTGACATTATTTTTTTCTTGTTCTAATTTTATCAACTATCTACACATTCTTACAAAATAACTATGAACATAGTTGGCGGCCTGTCTATAGACAACCTTAAGATGCTGTATCTAATCATTTTGTCCTTAATATTTAGAAGTCATGCAGAGCAATTGCAATTTCAACTTATTGTTGTAATGTTATAAAATATTTTTAGTGTACTAACTCTTTGAATACTAACTTGCTCTTTTGTATTCAAGAAATCATGTAAATTGTTGATATCTCTATCTCTCTCTTCTCTTTCTTCTTTCCTCGTGTCAGTTTCTTATTTATTTAAAAGGAGTCTTTTTTATCAATTCATTTAGCAATGGAGATCGTAGAGTTCTTATGAGGGTTTTTACATTTAAATTCTCATATTTAGTGTACGATTCTATACCCATTTTTTAAATTTAAGAATGCAACTGTGTTCTTATTTTATGAAACATTTGAACAATATAAAGATTTTATAATTCCCATTTCCCTCAAACTCCCCAGACCAATGAGGAGAATAAATAATCTATGTCAGACCGCCAAGTATGTTTATAGTTATTTTGTAAGAATATATAGTTAGTTGATAACATTTGGACAAGAATAAAATAATGAGAAAGATGAAAGGTTTTGTATTATATCACTAACAAGGACATGACCAGGGATATGAGACCTGGATTTTCTTGAAACTTTTCGGTATTACTTTTTGTACGCAACAGCGAGACCCACAACCAAAAGAGTAGCAGCTGCATTTTTTTCATAGACCTCGAGTTAAAGATTCTTATCTTTATGCTCAAAATATACATCTATATGTATTCTTTTTCAGAATATAGCTAAAAAGATTACTTGACAATTTCTAAATTGGTTTCTCAACTTTCTTTAGTCAAAATTGGCCATAAGAAATTGAAAGTATTGTATAAATAGATAAAAAATCGATTGTGTTTAGTTAAAAGTTTAATATTGTTTTACTAAGTTATATTTTATCACTGATAATCGGAAAGAAAAATTTGTACACTTTTACCTAATTAATGAAATGTGTTTAAAGAATAAACTTTTAAGGATTGGCCAAGAGCATTTTATTCAAAAAACTGAAGCGAGTAGGAGAAAATACACTCATATTTGCCAAGATTTTACCTTTTTAAAGGTAAGTATTAGGGATAGAGATTTCACTACTTTCCAAGAGATTGCAGATAATGCAAATTACAATTGTATAGGTCGCTTTGTAATTTCTCTAATTGTTAGATATTTGTATACTCTTGGCAAGGACATGACCAGGGAGGTGGGTCCTAGATTTCCATGAAACTTTCATTTTATGTGAAAAATAACGAGACACGTGTATCAGCGTTTATATAAATAAACCATTCAATTATTAGGGTGGTACTTCACAAAATTAAAGTACTAGGCATTAGTATGAAAAAAATATTTTAAGTTCTTTAAATTTCAAATATAATAAAATTTTTTCCAACCCCGGCTGCCGAATAAATTTTCCAGAAAAAAAGTTACTTAACAGAAACAGAAAGTTAAAGCTTTGTACTTTCTAGTGGTTGGATGAAAAATGAGGGTAACCGAACTATTTAAAAAGATATTTATTGCAGAAGAAACGAAAACGTATTATTATTTTATTATTATTACGTGCAACTATTATTATTTTGATACCAATGTAAACTAAAACTATCTTACAATTTATAAATAAATTTAATAAACATCATTTATCCAAATCGAACAGAAATTTCGCAATCTTGATTTTACACTTTCACTAGGGGATCCGTGATTATATATATATTTGCTGCATACATAGATATAGGGGAGATTGGGGTAATAACTTAAGAGTTGACTCCTAAATTTTTTTATTTGTAATAGTTTTATTTGATTCGAAAGGGTTATTTTATTTTATCAATATATACAAGAAAAATTTAGCTGAGAATACGTTTTATTTTATTTGAAGCTGAAATAAAAAAATGTAAATGACCGGCATTATCCTGAGTTTGGGGTGATTCCGATAAAAATTTATTAAAGAATAAAAATATTTACTTATAAATAATATTAGTTTCAAACTTTTTAAAGCTTGAGAATCGTACTAGATAAGTTTTTTAAATAAGATTTGGATAAGATAGAAATTGCAAGTGACTTCTAACCTTTTTTCCAGAGAGCCATTTAACAACATCATGACCGGAATCACCCAAACAGAATATTGTTTTTCAAATTATGATTAAACAAATTCGCAACATTTTGCGCATTAAGTATTTCTTTTTAAATCTTGTATGTTTAGAGTTTTGAAAGTATTCTAATAATGAAACAAGCATTGTTTGGTACCAAAAAATATTTATAAATCTCATTTAATAAATATGCTTTCGTCAAAAAATAGCATTGGAAACTAAGATCTTGTATAATTGCTCAATAAAGTGAAATAAGTTGTTCCTAGAAGTTAGTAAAAGTAATATTTTACTTTTACTTTGATATAAAAATGGTATTTAGGCACACAAATTATTATTTGCTTTAAAATATAGGTGATCAGAATTGCCCAGAAATCCGCATTACCCCGTTCTACCCTTCCCTAATATCTAAAATAAATATAAATAGGGAATATCTTTAAAACTATGGCCCATTCGAAAGAAACGCTTAGATACGGATTATTTTGCACAAAAATGGTATTACTTGTATATAGTTAAAAACTTAAGTTTTATGTCGTTACAGTAAAAGACTACATTGCACTATTTTATATTTTAACACTGATTATCGGAAAGGAATACGATTTAATAAATATTATGATTTCATTTTATAGTAATCAGGTAGAATAAATTAAATTATGTAAGAGTAGAATAACTCATATCGAATGAATTTTATTGTAAAATGCTGGAAAAAATTCAAGTAAACACAAAAAACTACGGAGCGCACTACCAGGATCCCATCATCGGTAAACCTATATACCTAGATATCGAGTACAACCGAATTCCCCACCTACACACAAAAATCTACGTAGCGCACTCCTGGACACCATTATCAGCGACCCTATATACCTAAGAATCGAGTATAACCGACTTCCATACCTATAGAGAAATTAAACACACAAAATTTCGAAAAGAGTTATTAAATTAACGTGTTTGTCTTTTTTAAAGAATATTTGTCAAAATAAAAAGACAAAATTAATATCTTTATTCTGAGACCAAGTATATTTCGCACGTACAAGTGCCCAAGTGCGTACAGTGTGACTTATACTTGCCATCGTGATGCTACCGCGTCACTTGATTGTCTCCAAATTTTGCGATTGGAAAATATTCTATCCCGTAAACACATTATTTGCAACTGTTAGTAGCAACAGATAACTTTCATGACTTTTTTTTACTTCATACTTTGGTAGTTTACGCTGAAAGATCGAATGATATTATTTTCTTTCTTTTAAATCCATATTACGTTGCTTTGAAAAAGCTATTTACTAATTACAGATTTTTACTTAACCCTTATAGCTTATACTGCAAAACTAAACAATTTTGATCAATTTTCTTCCATCTAAGCCATGCACTACACCAAAATTAAACTTGCCGTAGCATGTAGAATCACTGCAAAGTATGCTCTTCCACTTCAAGCATGATCCCTTACTCGCCAAGTATCGGTGTGACTATGATGTTCAAACAAGTCGATGCTCCGACCTGGTCTCCCATGACCCCAGATGAAGGCTGCAATTGTTCGGCCAATTTTTTCGAATTATTTCTTGCGAGTCTCGTCGTTATCATCTTAATCAAAGTGTAAGTATCACATAAAGTAAATTTATGAATTTCTTCTTCTGTCGGGACCTATATATGTATATATATATATTATACATTATATAATTTATCGTGATTTTCAGATGGTCTAGAATTGGCGGCAATCCTTCTGCTTATTAGGAAAGTATGCATTTTTAGGTAACGAAACCGGCTAAAACTTTAGGAGATGTGTCTAATACCAAATAATGTGAAAAAGTTAAAGCCGTACGGTCTAGCGCTTGCATTTTATGAAATTGTGAGCCAATTCTTTCGAAAAAGTTGAATGCAAATAAATGTCATTATCATTGTCAGTGACTCTGTTCGTGAGTGTCAAACATGAACATCGACATACGTTTTTTTTAGAATTCATTATCAACCTGCATCCAAACTAATCCAGTTCCAAGTACAATGGATTTAAAAATTGACATGTTCAACCCTCGTAGAAAATTAACGAGTACGGCTAATTAATGTGTTCAGCCAATAGTAATTTTTTATGTCTATTATGCAAACAATACTTAATGATGTTCGATATCGCAGATTATATTGATCAGTTTCGAACTAGCTTTAAATTATTATGCCTAATTTTTTTGCAGGCTTCGGAATCAGCTCTAAAAGTGAATATGCAATTTACTCAAAAAATCTAACTAAAAATTGGCTAGAAAAACTCCTTAACAACTCTACCATGAAATGCAGCTGAAGTTACTACAATTGTGTGTGCCAAACAAATAATACGCATGGCTCGTAAAACCGCAAAACCATACGTAGCATCCGGCTACGGAAGGACATTAAGATTGGCATTGTCTTGGAGAAAACATTTCATTGTGGATTTATGCAATAAATATCAAGATGATAAAACAAAATATGCTCGCCAGAGCTGCGAATACAAGCGAATGCACAGAATGGGGAGGTAAACTGGAGGACAAAGTTAATTTATTTTATCTGCAATATGGGCCACAAATAAAAAAATAATTTAGGACGTGTTTTATATATTTTTTTCAAGTAATAATATCAAAACTTATAGGCGCTTAAAACTTGTATATTTTCATATCTGTATGTAGATATGTATCTTCGTATGAGCGTGAAATCATCTCGAAAATTTTTCAAATATACTTTTCGTAGAAAGTATATCAAAATACAACGGGTGAAAAAAAAATTATTTACCTCTCTATTGTGTATTCATGTACATCGATTACTGATGATCATGAGAATTATTATGTGTTTGGGTTCATTCTACAATTTTTACTAATATACTATCTAAAAAAGTAGTTCATTATCGAATGAAAATTTAGTATGTTTTTAAAGTAAATCGATATATGTATATACTTTGTAAAAAACATTTTTTCCATCATTACCGAAAATTCTTCTTTTCGATCTTGTTTCGATCTGACCCTCTAACACTAATTTTATACGAAAAGTGTCGTAAGTATATTTAATTTTGGATATAATAATATTAATATTAATATAAAAGAATAATTATTGGAATAAATAAGTGTCAACGAATCAACTGTTACTTTAAATTCAGCTTCTCAAAATTCTCAGCTCTAAAAATTCATTTTAATAAATTAAAATTCATATTAAACCTAAAGCCCTTCTTCGACAAAAAATTAAGCAAGTGGCGCATACATCTGCATCGCATCGTTTTCTAGCGAATATCCGAGTAAACCGCAAAAACGCAACGTGAAAAAAAAACAGAGAGTAGCTACAGGAATCCAAGTTACACTGAATATTCAACGTCCATTTATAACGAACGAAAAATATTTCACGGCGACAGCGGTGGCGGTTGGACGGCAGCCGCAGTCGGTTGCCACCGCCGCCGCTGCCGCCGCCGCCGCCGCCGCCACCGCAGATCTATTCTCAATTCCTAAATCGTTGACTTTCGGAATTGCACGCCGCGCCGACGCTCTGTATTTATATTTGTAGCTTTCCCCGGGGGCATATCGTATAGCGGTCGATGAGCATCGAGTAACAATGCAAACGAGAAAATATTGACACAGCTTCGCGGGACGAAAACTGTGCATGGAAGGAGGACACGTACATACCCCGCCCCTCCTCCATGGCATCGATCCGATCAGCCTTGTTTTCTCTCGCGCGAGCACACATATATATAGACCTTTTTTTTTTTTTTTTGAAAAATGCGAAAAGGGCAGACACCAATGGGCGTGTGTGTGTGCGCGCTGTCGAATCCATTGATCACCGGACTGACTTTGTATCTTTTTTTTTCCTCGCGCCCCGCGCGCGTGCAGGCGGTCCGCACGCGCCTCTGGTGCTGCAGCGCAACGCAGTGCTTCGTCATACTATTTTGACGTTATATAAAAATTCGGCATCGGGACTTTTTCTGTCGCGCGCGCGCTCCCGCTCCCGTATTTATAGTTCACTTTGTATGCAAATACTCGCTTTCACCGACCGTTCGACTGCTGCAGACTCGGATCTATATTTTCCTTAGTGAAATATTAGCTGGAGTATGAATTGGAGGGAAAAACAGTTTATTAGCTTTCATTTGGTATATAAAAATATGCATATATAGGCACTATATAAATCGATAAAGTTCTTTATTAACTTTAGCAATCGATTTTAACGAAATTCTATTTATCATCCATGATAGTTATATACGTGAAATATTTCACTCCTTATGGTTTCTTCGCAATAGTAATTAAAAAGTGCAACCTCTGCACATGGAATAAATCTTTGCTCTTGCCGAAGTTTCGATCGCTTTGTGAATAATGGATACATACACATAACAATCATATTCACAACTACTGCACCGGCTGTACCGTCATAATCATCATCTTAACCAAAAGTCAAACACACGACCCTTTGAATTATTCAAATTTAACGATTTAAAAGTTCACCCGAGTATGATAATAGGCCGAATAAAAGTTCTCGCAAGTACGTTGCACAGGGAATATAATATAACGTAGGAGAGAGAGAGAGAGACAGCGGCGAATTCAGCGGTAACGAGCCGTGACCTCGCGCATCTCTTCTCCGAGAGAAGCCCGATAAATTAAGTGCTCGCTCGCCTGTATAATACGCACTCGTGCCGGCACTGATTTTCAAATGACACGCTCACGGCGGATCGGTATACGCATTTAAAATAATGCCTTCTGGCACCCGGCGTGTCGAATGCGACCCAAGTACTGGGGAGGGATTGACCGTTCTCGACGTTATGCGGCGCCGCGAGAAGAGGAGAGACAGAGAGAGAGGGAGATCGCGCGACAGGTGGCCCGTGAAATCGGGACGCAAGTGCAGCGAATCGCTTGCTATATCAGCTCCTCGTCGACGTCGTTCCCCTTCGTTGGACCTGGTCTCATTAAGGCATCGAGTGTGCAGAGCACCGACCTGAGAATGGATTTTCGGCCGTCTGAGCGTTGAGAGGTCCTCGATGATTTTGAGCTCTACTGCGTCTATATGCTTAGAGTTTTCCAGCCAAGCTTTTCATTTTTTTCTTTTTTTTTTTGGAGAACTAAAGTGATGGATTATGTTTAATTTTCTAAATCTATAATATAGATGTACATTTTCTTATACATGACAAAAATGCAGTAATTTTATAGAAAATATTAATCAGACATGACTGTTTGTTTGCTCATTTTTTGCAAGTACAGATAAATAAAGTAGCTAATTGAAGTATATTGATATGATTCGAATAAAACCAGTTTTTCATATAAAAGTGCGTACTAAGTCCTCAAACCCGAATTGTTTGAGGTGGTTTGAGCCCCTTGAGACACATCGAGATCCTCCGGGACGTCTAAGCCCAAAACCTCGTTAAATCTGTTTGTCTTTCTGCATGTTAGACCTTACGAACTCGACCACAAGTGCTATTGACTTAGTGATTACAATTTAATCGGTCCTCTCCCTATTAGATCAGTGTATTAATTACGATACTACCAAAGAGATCCTAATAATAATAATATTTTTTCCGAATTTTTTGTCATATATTTAATTTAAAAATATGGGAAACAGAACAATAGAGCTGCAGCTTGTGTTCCACCTGTGAGCAGCAGCTCTATACTAATCTTTGAAGCTCGAATTCTTTAAGTATGAGACGATAAAAATGATTAATAAGAAATAATCTAATGCTCTCGTTCCATGATCCAACTTCCACTTTACCAAAGCCACATTACAAATTCTCTATTGCTAACACGCAGCACACACTCCTTATCGACACACATGAAAATCCAAGATCCGAAAAACGCCTTTTCAATGAGACAAAAATAGAGTCGCTTGTATAGAATGAACCCAGCAACGTTATCACGTCCTAAAAATCACGAAAGAGATTCACTCCGGACAAAAAAAAAAGAGGTATCTTGAAGAACCCCCGAACGAAGAGTCGGCGCCTAGCGATGTTCGCCGCTCGCGAAAAGCGAAATCCAAGCGCGTTTTAGCGCTTCACGTTTGTTTCCATTTAAATGGTAATCGAGTTCATAATGTAATTGTATTCCCATGTAAGCCCCCCCAGAAGCTCACCGCATCGCTCCCCCCAACCCTGCCCTCACCCACTCCGCATTGTTCGCATTGTGCTCTTCTCGACTCTATCTCTCTCTCGTTCGCTCGCACGCGCAGATATATATATATATATATATATACATATACATATACCCGACGCGCATAAACATTCCCATCTCCGTTTGGCCCGTGCGCCAACAGATCCGTTGGCCTTTCAGCCCCGCACCGACCCGAAATCTCTAAGCCTCTTCCGCCCAGTTTCATATTTTGCTGCAACAATAGCCCGTCCTCCTACTCTTGCCACCCCCCTTCCTCTCCCCCTTTACTCGCCTGTCGCCCATGACTTTTCGAAAAAAATATATATATACATTTATGTATGTGCATGTTATGTATGTGGTTTCCGAACTTTGGGAAGCGAATGTTGGCCTGATATACTATATTACTTGTGAACAGAATCACTTTTTTTTAATTTTATGTATATAAGAATACTTTTTCCTCACTTTTGAATGTGCATACATTTTAGCTAAAAAATTATATCAAGATAAGAGTTGATGGTGATATAGCCTTTTAGGCACGAGCGCTACACGGTAGACAATAGTCAAAGATCAAGATCTAAAACAATCACATCCTTTTTGTACAATGAACTTTTCTCTAAAACGAAGTCCGGTCTTTTAAAATAAGCACAGGAAAACGCTTACATTAGCTCAAAATGACCTCCTTTTGGGTTTTAACGTCAAAACTATTAATTTCTCTTAAAAACGATACATGTAAAAGATGTAGAGTTCAAAAAATAAAACTTTTCTTTATTGAACAATTTTTGCTAGGAACGATCAGTTGTAGAGACAGGTATAGACGGTCGTGCCTTACATGCAAAAACCTTTTCTTTTTGTTTATCTTGCATCGCGATCATCACTGAAATGCGTCAGCGCTAGTTTTATTATATAATTTTTTAATATAAATTTAAAAAAAATTTATGTTATTATAACAATGAAAGTTTTTTTCATCTATATTTGATACTGGGATCAAAATAATTTGACATTTATAAGTTTAATAAAAAACTAGCGGATACACCTCACTCGCTAACTCTCGTTCAGTTTCAATTTTTCAGTTTCAAAATCATATACACAATACATGCATGCATATTAGGGTGTCCTTTATTTCCCAAAGGTCGTGTCTATAGGCACGGGTTAAACTTTGAATTTGGGGTCATTCGAAATTTCAAACATGTTTTTTCGTCAAAAGAAATCGATCTAGGAGGCGACATGATCGATTTCTGGAATTTGGGAAATAAGGGACACCCTAATGCATATACCAAAAATTCACACACGTATATTTCCACTCACCCAAACAAATACACACTCGAATATACACAAAAATATATGCACACAAATATATACACATATAAATATGCATACATGCACCCACCAACCCACACATATATATACGCACAAATATACACACAAAAATATTTAAGCCTATAAACATATTATACGCGCATTTACTATGTACACACGCAATTATACGCGTACACACACATACGTAAACTCCTACCCATCCTCACAAATATATACACAAGCATGCAAACACCCATACACAAGCACAAATATATTCACACACGCACAAACACAAATACGCACAGACACATACACGCGCAAGCTCTCACCCACACGCAAATTATACATATACATAAATATAATATATACACACACAAACATATGCATACAAATATTAAAACACACAAATAAATACACACATACACGCACACAAATGGGACATGTTAGGAGAAGAAGTTAACCCTCAGAGGATATATAAGATAGGACGATAAAATGATGAAACATGCTTAATATAATAGAAGATTACAGATAATTTCAGCTCACTATACCCCATTTAAGTTAAATTTTTATAAATTATAAATTGATTCAAAATATTGATATTTTTATTTTATCACTAGTAAGCAAGGTGTTAAATGCCCGACAAGCTTATCTACGTACACTTTTACTCAAAAGAAAAAAATTAGATTCTTGTTCGAGCAACTTTGAAATCACTTTACCCCGGTCTCCCCTATTTACATTATCAGTGATATAATTTTATCTACACACAGAAAAATCCAATCTTTGCGAATCAAGTTTCTCTTAAATGTTTGTTTTTTCGTATACCTATATATAGATAAATTTGGAATCGCTATATTTCATACTGACATGATATAACGATAATTCAATATTCGAGATTATGCCGAGATTATGCAATACGTGTTGAAATACAGTAGCGCGTAAAAAATCGCGATAGTTTGCTCTTCAAGCTAATATCTTTCATTAAATTATAACTTCTAGGTCGCAGCTTTTATATGATAATTGATCGTACGAGTCATATATTGTATAATTTATGAAGCTACGGAAAATGCGAATATCTATATAGTGTTCAGTGCTTAATATTCGTTACTTTTACTCAACTGGCGCTAATTGCAATTAAATTTGTAAACGATGTTTTACAAATTAAAAGTGTATGCATAAAATTGAAAATTATCGCACGTTTTCGTAGCGAATCCCTAATTCCTAGCGATAAATATAAGTAGCGCGAGAGTTTCGACACACGCATTAGCAGCTGTGTACTCGAGTAGGTAATATAATAATAATTTTATCAAGTCTGTAGCGGATAGAAGGAAAATTCGCTGATAGCCGCGCTTAGTCTTGTGTAACTTTCTAATAGCAGACCTCTACGTGTTAATATGCGTACCGCCCGCATCGTTACATCAGTGAGATAAGTTATTAATATTCCGCGAAAGAAACGGCGATAAGTCGGCGTTCGCAAAACATGAAATTCAACGCGAACAGACATAAGCGCGCGCCCGCTTCTCTTGCTAACCTGACTAAAATCCCATATAACTACTGGAGAAGAGAACAGGGCGGAAAAGTACACTTCACCGTCGTATACACAGACTTATGAGCGCGCGCGCGTATGTGTGTG
This sequence comes from Megastigmus stigmatizans, assembly GCA_900490015.1. NCBI lineage: Eukaryota > Metazoa > Arthropoda > Insecta > Hymenoptera > Megastigmidae > Megastigmus > Megastigmus stigmatizans. Next base: position 17,419 of record UELV01164536.1, read on the forward strand.
TGTGTGTGTGTGTGTGTGGGGAAGCCGACACTGCCGACAGTTTACGCAACTTTGAAGCACATTATAACTATAACGCGCCATTGTTGAAGCTGGCTGTTTTCGCGCGGGCGCGCGCTCCTCGCTCTCCTTTCTCTCTCTCTCTCTCTCTCTCTCTCTCTCTCTCTCTCTCTCTCCTCTTTTTCTCATACATATTCATCAAACGCTAATTAATCATCGCCCCGCTTCGCGCATCCCACCCTCCTTTTCTTTCGCCTCTCCCGACCTCCACACCTATGTGTGTGTGTGTATGTGTGTATATATAGCTACACGCGTACATGCATACGGCGAAAATACGAGCGTCGTCGTGTTTACCCTGTCTCATAAATTACACCGACTTCCAGATGGCGAACTTAATGTTAAGAAAATAATTTATATTTGTCTCTGTATAGGCTGAAAGATGGTTCGAAGGAGTGTGTTGGCTAAGTGTTGTATATGGGCTTTTTTTCAATTGTATATTAGGAAAAAGAGTTGGCCGGGTGATGCCTGTGAGTCGTTGAACGATTCCTTATTCGATCTGGTGCCTTATCGCAAGATGTCAGACGAAAGCAAAGAAATTGAATTTGCGTAGTTGGCAGCTCCACTCGAACAGGTATCCTAATAGTCATCGGATCAAATAGATCGATGCGGCATTGGCGTATATATAGGAATTAAGAGGTGTGCATGCGTTTTACGTAGTGATAAAGGGGTTATCATAGTTCGAAAACTTCTTGAAATCTGATTTTCATAGATTAAAATGTGCTTTGTAAGTAAATCATAGAAACTATTATGACGTCTATTTTCAAACACTATTGAGTAAGAAAACATCGTTACTCCATATATATTCCACTTAAAATCGTAATACTCATTTAATTAGCAATCATATATATATATATATATATATATATATAAATCAATCGAAACACTAGAGTTTCACAGCTTCTCAATATCAGGCACATGCACGTATATAAAACAGTGAAAAGCGCGGGATACGAGGTCGTAAAAGGCCCCGTAGGCAAAATCAAGCAAGTGTATACGAACAAGGGATTGAAAATCCGGCTAATTCCGTAAAGTCACTATCCTAATAAAGCGATCTACTGCTTATCCGTAACCTAAAGCAGCATCATCCGGGGGGACTTAAACGTCGAGTCGCGCGTAATCGCATTTAACAAGCCGCCCGCCCGCCCGTCCACCCGCGCTTCCTGTACAGGCGAGCAAAATAAAAGAAACTCTCGAGGTAACACCCCTCGCGGATCCAACCAACGAGAAAAAAAAAGGAAAAGTAGCAGAGACGAGAGAAAGTGCCGAACACGAAGAAAGAAGCGCTGCACTTGCCTCGCAAAGCGCGCTTGCGTATATAATTAGCTATCGTTTATTTTACAGGGGTGGAGAATTGGGGAGAGGAGAGTTCGTACGAGACGCACGAAGCCGATGTATATATGCGCAATGCTTCATACCGGGGTTGCTGCAGATACCCACATAACTGATGTGTGTAGTACAGAACGTGCCTGCAGTCTGCGACCCCTCCTCTCTCTCTCTCTCTCTCTTCATCCCTGTTGACGATCTATAGACGAGGGTACAGAGGCAGTCGCTCATAGAACGCTTCGCTGGTAATGCGACGCGATCATCGGCACCCCCGAGCTGGCCCCGAGATCCAACTCCATTGATATTATATATATACGCAACGAAGCTTCACTGCAGGGGGGGAGGGAGGGAGAATGAAAATTTTATATGTGTACCTTTGCAGCTCTCTGCGATGTCACCCTCGATTTCTCTCCCTTCTGGCGTTGATGCTCTCTTTTTTTCCAGGGCTCTGCGGCCAAATCGTCTTTTGCGTTTTTCCGAGGCACTCGGCTTTCTTTCCAACCAACAGTCATTAATATGTTTTTAGTTGACTCAAAAATGCACCTTTCACACTTTTGTTTTTATTTTCTAACTCTTATGTATTCGTGTGTGAATGTCATGTGTGGTTCAATTACTTTTTAATACTTTTACAAACACTAATGACTTGTACAAATTTTACTATAATGAAATAACGTATTTTCTTTTGTACTTACACCATTTTGGAAAATAATTTTTTATCATTTCATTTGTCCTATTTAAATGTTCGTTAAAGAAGAATAATTGATATTAATAATAATAATTATTATTATTATTTTCTATATACTCATTGTAGTTGCGGTCAGCAATCAAGAAAACAAATCTGCAAAATAGCTCGACTTATATAAAAAATAAACGTTCGGCACCGGGCATAAAAAAACCACCGGCATCCACTGCACCACCAATGCAGTACTATTATACAATTCAGCCAGCTAATTGCCTTTATAATAATTGACTCCGTTGCCGATCATTGTGAAATGGGAGATCGGGTGCGGACGTCGAAAGGGCCCCTCTGGGGTGCATTTAAATAATTCGACAACACCCGCGAAGCCTATATATATATACATTCGTGCATGTACACCGGCAGGAACGGACCCCTTCGCCAACATCTGTCACAGTTGCTCTTCTTCTTATCGCGCGCTCCGGCCTTTCTCTCTGACACGCGCCGAGATACGTATATATATATATATATATATATATA
>UELV01164537.1:0-10718 GCA_900490015.1 Megastigmus stigmatizans
AAAGCTCCCGCTGCATACTCCTCCCGCCTCGCGCTTTTTCTCTCTCTCTCTCTCTCTCTCTCTCTCTCTTTCCTCGACAGGCTGCAACTACCGGGGGTGCACACGCCTCCTTGCGCGCTAGCCGGGGATTTATTGCCCCACGAAAATAATAATTCGTCGGGCAATCTGCCGAACTAGTGCGCACCGAGCGACACTCCTGCCACGCCAACTTCCTCTTACGCCAAGTCTCTCTCTCTCTCTCTCTCTCTCACTCGCTTTCTTATTTTCTCTGTAAGGAGGTTCGAAGAATCTGGAGAGAGAGAAACCCGGGCGACCCGCGAAATAAAGCGTCTTGATATCGAGAGAGAGAGAGAGAGAGAGAGAGAGGGGGAGCCCGGAGTCGCTGCGGGACTTTGCGCACGAACCATCGATTGTCCAAATAAAAGCGGGACCGCGCTCCGTGATTTATAATGTTTATGGAATTAGTTCTGCACCCGCGTGTGTAAGGAAAGATTATTAAAATGGCTTTCCTCGAGCAAGTTCGAGATTCGATTTGCGGGGATGACTATAGAACGAGTTTGTTATTAGTGGCTGAACAAAATATATATCAGCTCTCGAAAATACTTTTTCCTTACAATCAATCTATTTTTCTCTATTTAGATAATTTCAAATACTATGTTTATATAATCCATTCCGTATCCGTTTTTACCATCATCTCGCAAAGAAGAGATTGTTGTTCTTGAAAGTGGCGCCGAGGTTTATTTTACGCTTATAACACCAAAACCTATTATAGTTTTTGCGTCCTTGCGCACCAGTTCGTTCTTGAGAACGGTGATCGCACGGAATAGAATATTAATCGAAAAACATTTTTCTACCCTGCGAGTTTCCTGCACAAAATATAAATTCAAACCAAGCTCTCTCTCCCCTCTGTCATCGTACAACGCGCAGCAGTGATTCCTTTATTTTTCGTAGCGCAAGTGTGGCTGCGCTCTGCACATATAAGCGTTAGAGGATATCCTCGTACGGGCGAGCTGTAAAAACTGCATTTCACGCCGCGAAAAGGAATCACCGCGCTCGTTCTCATTTTCACTTTGCATAGGAATTGCAAAGCACCTGGCAAAAAAAAAAGACCGCGTTCTCGCATCCGGTCTTTCTCTTATATATATATAAAAAAAAACGACCAAACAACTGTGATAAAACGAGATCTCACGTCTTCATAAATTACCCGTGTTACCATTCCGTGATGTACATAAAAAAAACTCCCACGTACGATACAGCGCATAGAGGGCCATAGTGCCTCATATACGTCTGCTCTATGTGATATTCACGAGATATTAGGTAGGAAAGTAGCTTATATTTGTATATGCTGATGAAAACTGCAGCGTTGGATAGTAATAATCTCGAGGTTCCCGTATAGCTACATGGATGTCTGTATGGTAACCGCAACGACACGCGTCTTGTATAATAACGCTGAAATTCCATGGGTGCAAGACACTGCCGAAAAATTAATGGAAATTGGTATGTCGAGCGCGAGAGAGAAGAGAGAAAAGCGCTGCTAACTGCTTTAGCAGTTTACTTTCTAAAAGATCTCGATTCTTTGTCAATATTGTGTTTCAATGTAGAATTCGGTTTTTGACGTGACGTTTTTTTGAAGAGCATTCTTTGATAAATACAGACGTTTGAAAATACGTGTGATGTCATACCATATATGCGGTATCCTTTAAAGCTGACGTCATCAAAGGAAACTTTGAAAAGCTATAACTTTTTGAAAGGAGGATGTCAACGACACATGAATTTTGGCCTCAAAACCGACACATTAGCGACGTGTAGCCTTTGTCAAACAGTAATTTAAAAAAAAAAAAACATTAACCTTATAAACCCTGGTAAAACTGAGATATATCTTGTTAAAAATAGAATATTAACATGGGAAGTAGATCTCAGCTTCCTCAGCGTTAAAAGGCCTAATTTTCTTTTTAAATTTAATATTTGACAAATCTGAATCCAACTAATAAATCACCTTAATATTATACAATCGATTCAAAAATCTAATAAGCTCTAAAACTAATCGGGTTTTAAATGTATACTAAATTTCGTAAGAAAATATCAAGGGGTTCGAAAGATATGCGCTTGGATCACATACACATACACACACAGATGTATACAGATATTTTTGAAAAGCACATAATTTTTAATTCAAGGACCAAAATTACGTTTAAATCCATCAGTGATAATAGAACTCGAAAATATTTATCGCTATAAAGCTTTCTGTTCTGAGAAAGCAAAAAGAAGGTCACGGGCGAAAAAGTATAGGAAAAAAGAACATTGCATAGTCCACAGGGTCGGTAAAAGGAGCGAAAAATATCAGCCGACGAGTGGGGCGAAAATCTATATCGCGAAATAATAATAAGTTATCGCCCGGGACTTTTGGCCGACATGTCTCTTCTTCTCCCTTGCCTCCCCACCCCCCGCCTCCTTTTCAGTCCCTCGATCTACCCCCTTAGCCTCTATACCGGGAGGCAGTCTGGAGGGGGAAAGCGGCAGGGAGGCAAGGGGTCTAGCTCATTATTTCTAACTGATGACGCCATAATTCAAGTTCGCGCGACGTACAAGAAAATGGACTCGGAGCCTTGGCGGAGCGCGCCAAGGAGCTCGGCTGCCAGAGCTCGCTCCTCTCTCTCTATATATGTGAGCTAACCAGCATCTCCTCTCTCCCTCTATCTCTCTCTCTCTCGCTCGCAGCGGCTCTGTAGTATACGTATGCTAGAGCTGGCGAGCTATCGTACACACAGTGAGCCTCGTGTGCCATTCCGTCCAATTAAATGTCTAATCAATTATCCGAGAGCAATGCGCCGCCAGCCTTACATACCCAGCTCTCGCTCTCTCTTCTCTCTCCTTGTTTAGGATTCGTGTGTATGTGTAGTACCAAGAGAGAGAGAGAGAGAGAGAGGGAGCACACACTCGTCGCAAGAAGTACGTGTGCATTGCGCTTATATACATGAATGTATATATATAGTGAGGTAGCTCGACGCGATCGATCACGTATACACGTAGAGGAAGGAGGAGAGGAAGCGCCTCCGGCGTGCGAGGCAAGCGAGAGGCAACGAAAAACAGGAGCCAGAAAGAGAGAGATAGAGAGGGAGAGAGGGTGAGAGAATTCCGAGACAGCCGGCGCGCTGCCGCGCCGCACTGACTGTGTACGACCTGATGTCTTCACTTATTGCCTCCATACGGAGCTGAGAGCTACTACTGCAGTACACTGTATATACCACTGCTGCTGCTGCTGCTGCTGCTACTGCTGCTACTGCTGTTGTGCGCTGCTGGCTGAGGTTCAATTAAGTGCGCTCGTGCGCTAACAGCGCGCCTCGCCTCCTCCTACTCGCCTAGAGGTGACGACCTATGCTGACAGTCGCTTCTTTTTGCCTATACCAACGATCTTTTCGAAATTTGCCGCGCCTGGGAGTATTTCTGGGAGTGTATATATATGCTTTTAAGGAAACACACACGTCGACCGAGTAGTCTTGCTTCGAGTTATTGTATGAATTAGGTACAAGGTGTTTTGTTTCAATCCAGATTCAGCCCTACTTGGATTGCCAAAAGTGCAGATATTTAATATCCCCGAGTATCGATTTCGTCGTGAATTAAGCTGTCGATGGAAATATTGATCCGAATACTTTCCCGGATCTACTCTTCGTATTAGTAACCTATATATAAGTACTTGTCTGACGTGACGCTTTATTGGATTTAATATTTGGTAACCCATACTTGTGGTTATTAAAATTTAGAAAAATGTAATATCCTCGAGTGATCAGCTTTTTTTTGATTCTATTTTCAAATTGTGCAGTAATAAGTCGTTAAAGTATTCAATAAAAAAATGATTAACTTTGTATGTATAATAAAACAACACATATTTTCTCAGCGTAGGACACAGAGCAAAATATGCTCAAGAGAGATTGATTTTGAAAGAAAGTAGGTACTTTGCAGCCTTGCCAATGGAGTAACAGGCTTAAATATTATTATACAATCAAATATACGAAATCGGTTCATGCGTGATATCCTGTTGAAACGAGACGCAATGTAGACCGGAAGTAATCAATAAGCTACCTATTAAAAAAAAATCTTTGAAAGAATATCGATTGGTATTAGATTGAAAATAAATGTTGGTATTCTTTCTGTTCAGGTCTCTGGATTTCTGCACAACACCGGGCAGTTTTTAGTATTTCGCGCTGACAAGGAGTCGAAGGTCCGTGTCAACATAACCGGTGGACCCCTCGCCTACCACTATCAATTCGAGGAAATTTACATCCACTACGGTCAGGATGACAACCACGGCTCCGAGCATCGCATCAATAACTATGCATTCCCTGCCGAGGTAAGCCAGAAATTGAATAAGCGACTCGCTATATGTAGAGGGACATTAAAAAATTAGAATGCTTTCGGCCATTCGGTTCACCTCCAGCCCTTATATATATGAGTAATTCTTCGATGATGCTTCAAACATTCATACATCCATTTTTATTAGAGTAATTTATTGAGTAAGTTAATTGCTTTATACAAGTGCGGTAAAGATATTTCTTATTTAATAACTACGTTCGATTTTCATTCGATAAAAAAGATTTAACCTCTTAACTTAAGGGGGCTGCTAAAGTCGATTAAAATTTTTAATTTTCGCTCCCTACATTTCACCGACCGAGAAGCAAGTACTTCGTATTAATTAAAAAATACTTTAAATTATACAAATCCAGAATACAGGTGTAATTCACCCATGAATTATCTATTATCTCGTAAAGCTTCGAGTAAATATTTCAATGACACTTTAAAAAATTCACCCCGTTAAAGCGTAAGAGTTAAAAAAAAAACACAGGGCTCACTAAATTTTACCACATTTTAGAAATATTTTTTTTCGAGTTCATTGATCCATTACACTAGAAGATTCTATAAGTTGCGCGGATTTTCCATGTAGTTTTATCAGGAGTAAATATGAGTATCTTCAGCATTTAACAAAGAGAATTTGATAACAAATGACCACTTTTGGTAGTAAAAGATAACCTTTTTACATCGAAGCTTTTAAGAAATCGTTGTTATCTATTCATTTCATTTAAAGCGCATATGAGTAAATCCATATAGCTCTAAAAGCAATAACAAATTTATATCGATACTCGCCCAGGAATAGGACGGAGCGAAAAGCGAAAAAAAAACGAGTGGTTCTTAAATTTCCCAAATAAAAAGACTGAAAAGCTTTATTAACAGGCGGCAACTAAAAAAGCGAGCATCCGCGCGCGTCGGTCCTCCGGTCCATTTTTTTCTCCCCTGCAGGAATCGTCGAGAAGCGGCACACCGGCGGCGTCATATGTTACGCGCATACACACACACACACACGAAGCCACACAATGTCCAGCTCCATATCCAGTTTAAAGTATCGCGGAGCTTTAATATTTACTCCCGGCCGATTTGGCAGAGAGAGAGAGAGAGAGTGAGAGCTCGGCCGACGCTATCTCGTCGATATATATTCGGGGCATTCGCCTTCCGACCCTTCCATCAGATTCCCTACTCCAGCACACCATCCCTGGCAGCAGCCCCTCTAATTCGTTCGATGCGCTGCAACGGCCCGATGGCCAGCAGCAGCAGCAGCGCTCTCGCCTATACTCCCTCTCTTTTTCTCTTTTTTGCACCACGTGGCAAGTCGCGCGCCACGTGATCGGAATCCGTTTATACGACCGCAGAAACGCGGAGGGCCACGGTGGCGAGCGGGGCTGCTGGACGCGCTCAATTTTGGCCGACGCCGCAGTTAAAAGTACCTGAATTTTTGATGCCGCCTAGACCTCTCCCCTTCCCCCGGATAAAGCAAAAGAGCCGAGTTGAACAAAAAAAAAAGCGAGGGAAGAATTGTGGGACATTAAGCGGAAGTCCTGACCACGCGAATTTCGGGACGCGATGTGCAAGGGACTAGGGAGGAAAAAAGACCATCCGAATGGAGAGGGGACGGGGGATCGGGGGGCTGCACTTAAATTTAGCTCTCTCTCTCTCTCTCTCTCTCTCTCTCTCTCTCTCTCTCTCTCCCGGACTCGGAAGGCCCCCCCTCGGTATATAGAGCGCCGATTATTGAAACTGGAACTACTGGGGCTCCGGTCGTGCAGAACTGAGCTGAGCCGAGCTGCGCGCGACTCGGTCGAGCCGCGTTAATAGCGCGGTTAACAGGACCAATTTTAGAATGCTCCGACGTACTCGTGAATATATGAGCTGTAGTTCGCTGCCGACTGTTAATGCTCCCGAAATTTCGTATTCCATGTGTGATAGCCGGTAATTAGAAAAACGGTATGTGAAACGTCATGAGGCTCGCGCTTCCAATTCCGTTCCCGATGCACGTTCGCGCGGCACTGAATCAACCCCTCGAGTAGTTAAAAACTTGACATTTACGATTGAATTGTTTTTTTTTTTCTTATTTCTTTCTTTCTTTTTTTCGTTTCAATCAAGAACGATAGTCCATTGGCCAACTAATTAAATTATTCTATCACTGCATAATTCTACTTTTGTTTTCAATACTTCAATGTTATGTGAATGAAAATTTAACGTTTTTGGATTTATTACACTGTACATCTGTTTAAAGAATCTAAAATCAATTTTTAGAGATGTGGAAGGTTGATACTCAGTGTTAATTTAATTCAATTAAAGTTGACTTATTATCTTGACACTGAGTTATAAATATTTTACTCATAGAGAACGAAAAAGCGAATCTAAATATTTCCGCGGTTTCTGTTACCGTACTTACTCTTTTACATCATAAAATATATGTTTTTAATTGGAGGCCGATCACTTTTAAATATAGAAAACGAGATTATTATCATCGATAAAAATATAATCGAACATAACTTTTTGTTGGTTCTCGATCTTCTAGAACAAAATATAATAATTACTAAATTAGTTTTGCGGGTACAATAATAGTCTCTTAGCGATTATACGCATACGCATAGTTAAGTAAATCAACAATCCCACAAACGCATTTCTCTAACAAACTCGATCGATTCGTAAGTACTCATTTATATATTCTAAAAAAGGAGACTAAATCGACAAAGACTTTAACAACTACACATTAAATGTAAAAAACTTTCATCATTAGCGTACTTTGAGACAGTGGAAAAGGATATATACCGACAACATATATTAAGCCAGAGTGTAACGCATGTACCTCATTCTAAAGGCTTGCCGTGGCTGTTTTAATACACGAATTTCCACTTGAAAAAATTACTTTAATAAAGTAAAAGGCCTGCGCACTGCTGCCGCCGCACACAAAGCGTATATATACCCACTTACAAACTTTGAAAGCTCTCGTTTACACACACACATACACACTACCCACATTTGTACAGGACGCAAAAGTGCGCAAGAACACGCATCTCCCGGCTACATATACACACTCGCACACGGGGTGAGTTTCTCGCACAAAAGGCAGTCGAGAAATACGTCACGAGAAATAGTAAAAACCCGCTCGCGATAATCCCTCAAAGATATACTCTCGAGGAGATCATCATATATATTGTAGATTAACTCACTCGCGCACGCCGCAAATACATTAATCGCATAAAGTGCGGTGATGGCAGCCTGGTGATTAATAGAAATTAATTACCATGCAGGAGAACGAGTCAACTGTACAGGTTCCATTACAGATTCCATTTGGCATCCTATATATATATACCCATGCCATTTCTATATCTATAATATACATTATTGAAATACGCCGAATAATATAGTTATGCGGAATACTGGAGCTAATACAGTGACCGATTTGGTATCAAAGTGTATGCGCAAGCATACGGTGTGTGTGTGTGTGCGTATACGCGCGAGTTCGAGTCACTGCTACTTTGACAAATTAAACATTCGTTCATTCCCAACCGACCTAATTAACTCGAGCACTCGCGGGGTATAGGTGGCAAAGAGTATATATTATAGTGTGTAGGTGTGGGGGGAGGAGCGACGCCTTTGACCGGATTCCGGTGTGCTGCGAATATGTCCCCCTCGCTCTCGAGCGAAGAATCACGAAAATCCATTATGTGTACATTAGCGCGCGGCTTTGCGCGCCGCCACTCGCGAGAGAGAGAGAGAGAGAGAGAGAGCTGGCCCCGCAATGTAATGAGCGGGGCTTATCGTAACAGGGCAGAGTAGTAGTCTCGCGAGCTGCGCGGCTCTCCATGAAAATCCCCTCTAAATGCGTTAACGTCCCTTTCCTCTACCATTTTCTCTCTCTCTCTCTCTCTCTCTCTCTCTCTCTCTCTCCACTCCCCTCCGACGATTCAGTCTATGCTGTTCCATAGCTGCAATTCTATTTTCTTCGTTGCTTTTCACTTGCGATTCGCGCTGTCTTGCGATCCTTTGGGTTATCAGTATCGACGTGGTTATGTGCTTGTGAAGGAAGGATTTGCGTAGTGAAAGAAACGTTAAGATTTCTGAATGATCGTTCTTTTTTTTTTGTCAAAATATTTATTCAGAACCAAATTTTGAAATAGAAATATTGTACGCACTGAATAAATTGAATTTCATTTAAACAAGCTAATAAATACTCTTCTGCAAGTATCATCTTTAAATTATACGTTATGATAATGCGAATGAAAGAAAAACTTTGATAGTAATTAATGTTGGAGCTATTGTTCTTTGTTGGTTTCGTTAAAGGTGTGAAAGGGCGCAAGTGATCGTCAAAGAACAAATAGATAAATACTGCAACTTCTATTAATACCTGTTGCGGTGTTGCAGTAATTAAGACTTTACATATTAAAACAATTGATAACAGAAAAAAAAAATTTATATAAACTATACAATTATTAAATTATTTTAACACACATAATAAGTGTTTTTGTTCATGATATAAGTTATTTGATAAATAGTTAATGTTTTTTTATATATGCGTAAAAATGAAAAACACTCACAACCTCAACCTTTACACCACTTATTTTTAATTTCCCGAGCCTCGCGACAAGCATAACGTGTGTATGCATTGTCGTGTATACGTATCGCGAGGCTCGGGAGAGAACTAAAGTGGAAGTATTTAAATTCGCACGGTAATCTTATAAATTGGAAAGCAAAATATTATGAAGTGTGTATACGGCTAATCTCTTGGAGAGGAGGAAGGGGAACTCTTAGGTCATTATACTATTATATAGCTCATACGAGTTAATATCGAATGTTAGAAATAATACATTTATTACAGGTATAAATCTAACCCTTCTAATTGTCGGGTACCTTAAATTGCGTTCTTTCTGTTTCTGTATTTATTTTCTGTAAAATACAATAATTCTGTGATGTTTCATACCGGCAATGAACTAGTTATTAGTCACTCATATGTTTTTTCCCGTGTATAAGTAAGAAAAAATAAATAAAATCTAATTTAATTGTAGTTCTTCGCATGCAGTAGAGTTTCTTCGTCCATTTTAAACAATATAAATTTAAAAATAGTAATTAATACTGAATTTAAAACAAATATTCGCTATCATATTGTAAACATAACTGCGATGACGGTTCTAAAGTCTTTTGCTTCCTCAAAGAGGATGTTTTGTGATAGTGATTTGTTTTTTAAACAAAAGGGGAACCTGCATCTCAGGACAGGATGAACCGAATTCCAAATTTCAAAATTCATTTCATTCATTTGTTCACGAGATGGTGATTGAAAAATAATTTTTAAGATTCATCGATTTATAGTCTAAGATATGAATATTTTTTCCCATACTTGAAGAGATTAATTGATTAAATAGATTTATTTTTAAGAATTTCTTCCAATAAAATAAAAAGTACTATTATAATTAAGAATATATTAAACAGGTTTTCACATTAGATCACCCTTAAAATTAGTCACTTAAATGTTCTCTAAAAGAGAAAAAAAAACATAATTAAAATTAGGAACGTTTTTATCTCGAAACGACTAGAAAACACCAGGTACATTTTTGATATACCCTTAATTAAAAACGTGCCTCCTCGCATTACACTCGCAAGAAGCGTAACATTTTTATGAGCACTATGGTAATTAGATTTCGAAAGAGCTTCTAAGATAACTCATTTTCCATAGAACGACACCGAAACACCCACGTATATATAAGGTCAACAGAAGAAAAAAAAAACAAAAAAAAATACCGAAGCAAAGTCAGAAGAAATCCGAAATGCCGCAATCGCGATAGAGCGGCACAAACAGTTGAGCGGGCTTGCAAAGAACAATAGGAGCTAAGTAGGGGCTAAAGAGAGAGAGAGACAGAGAGAGAGAGAGAGAGAGAGAGAGAGAGAGAGAGAGAGAGAGTGGCTGTATATATAGAATGGCTGGCAAATCCAAAGGGTCCCCCGGCCAGTATAAATATTTGCCGCTGGAAAGCGCGATGAAAACAAAATCCCGACAGGCTGGAGCACTTTGCGCGCGACATGTGTACCGGAGGACCCGCCATGTATATAGCCTCCCTGCTGCTGTACTCCTGCCTGTATATGTATATCAGGAGCTTGTGCGCGCATACGTCTGCATGTATATGAGAGAAGGAGACGCGTGTGATTGTGTGTGTGTGTGTGTGTGTGTGTATGTATGTGTGTGCAGTGCGTCTACGTGTGTGTGTGTGTGGGGCGCGACATAATGGAATGCGTTTATCGCGTAATGTAGTCTTTCGCCGGTACAAACAGTGCAGGTCATGCGCGCGCGTTCAACTCTCTCGGTGCAGGCAGCACTTGCATCGCGCTATAGGCTCTTCTCTCTCTCTCTCTCTCTCTCTCTCTCTCTC
>UELV01164549.1:0-15489 GCA_900490015.1 Megastigmus stigmatizans
ACTGCATGCGCTAGTACTGTATTTATATGAGAAGTGAAATGAAATTGGTTTCATTGTAAAATATCAATTAGAACCTTAGATATATTGCAAAATCCATTTTTGGGAGTGGATTTCGAGGGCGGATTTCACCCCCTCAAAGTGTTTTTCCGCCGATAAAAAAAAAACACGTGTTACTCATTTTTTTATGAACTACAACATATCAAAAGTATATTGAAATCGGTGAGGTCGGGTTGAGAGACCTTTCTTGTCAGTCACTGTCCTACGAAACAGTGCTTACGGTTAAAGCCAATGCCCGAGTAGATGTAGTGCCTTATAACCACGCGCAACCGAAACTCTTGGTGGGGCAAGACCATTGGCCGCTCGTCGTTACACGGGAATTGCGCGAAATAGCGACGCATAATCTAGGAGTATCTCGTTCACGATTAGGTTGGGCAGTACACGGTTGCGAGGCGAATCAGACCGGGGGGAGGGGTAAAACAAAATATATCCACAAAGTCGAGTTGCAGGGAGTTTGCGAGCAGCAGTATAGCGATGTCAAGCGTATGGACGAGCTGTTGAAAGAGTATTTTTGTGTCTAATCTCTCGGTGCCTTACCGAGCCACGATACAAACCTTGATTATGATCGTGCTACAAAGATATTACGCGATACAAGACGATATGTGGAAACGCATTGGGAAGTCGGGTTATTGTGGAAAACGAAGGAAGCCCCGACCGCGGATAGTTACCCGACCGCCTTTAAGCGCCTCATATCGCTGGAGAATCAGCTTGATCGCGATACAACGTTTGCGAATCTATAATACGCTGAGACAGAGCGTTTTATCTGCAACGGTTATGCGATTAAAACAGACCCAAACGGAAACCCTACGCGTACATGGTATTTGCCTCATTTCGCCGTGATCAATAAAAATAAACCCGGTAAAATACGATTAGTTTTCGACGCGGCTGCAAAAACTAGAGGCATCAGTTTAAACGGCCAGCTGCTCTCCGGCCCAGATCTCCTTCAGGCTCTTCCCAGCGTGCTTCTTAGATTTAGGCAATTTCCGGTAGCCTGTAAGGCAGATATTAAGGACATGTTCTTGCGCGTGAACGTGCGAGAGCAGGAACGTGGCGCGCAACGTTTTCTCTGGCGTGGAAAGAAACGGCACGGAAACCCAGATATATACGAAATGCGGGTTTTGATATTCGGCGCTACTTCATCGCCCTGCAGCGCCTTTTACGTTAAAGACGCAAATGCTCGTCGTTTCGCGGAAGAAAATGCCACGGCGGTTAATAATATAGTACGCAATAGCTACATGGACGACTTTTCGGCTAGCTACAAAACCGTCGTAGAAGCAGCGACAGACGTCCAAGCGGTGAGCCTGATAAACGCGGCGGCAAACTTTCAAATGCACAGCTGGGCGAGCAACGAGCCGAGAGCACTGGCTGACATTCCTTCGGATCGATGATCCAAGAATTCGAGTGACTTAAAACTTTGCGATGGGGGAGAGGAAGAGCGCGTGCTAGGCCTATATTGGGACACCTCTACCGACCGGCTGAAGTTTAAGTTAGGTTTGAAAAAGGTGCGAAAAGAGTTATTACTCGAACAGGTACGACCAACAAAACGGGAGTTTTTGCGCGTGGTGATGTCGGTTTTGGACCCCCTCGGCCTAGCATCCCCGCTAACGCTGAATTCCAAGATGATTCTACAGAACGTGTGGCGGAGCGGCATAGGATGGGATGAAAAATTACGAGAAGAAGAATTCGCGGCGTGGAAACGCTGGCTCCGAAATCTATTAGACACGAAGGAAATTTCTGTCCCACGTTGTTACGCTACGGCAGACATCACATACAGCGATATACAACTGCACGTTTTCAGCGACGCTAGTTTAAAGGCGTATGCGGCGGTCGCCTACCTGAGGTTCGAGCGAACCGATGCGCCCGCGCACGTACAAATAGTCATGGCCAAAACAAGAATAGCTCCCATCAAACCAACAACGATCCCACGCCTCGAACTTCAAGCAGCTTTTCTAGGGGCACAGCTAGCAAAAACAATACAAGACAGCTTGGAAATCGAAATCGCGCAATGCTTCTTTTGGACAGATTCGCGAGTAGTTTTGCATTGGATAAGGGGAGATCCATGCACGCGACGTCTCTTTATTGCTAATCGTCTCGGCCAAATCGCGAAGTTAAGTCGGCGCGCAGAGTGGAGGTGGGTGCCAAAGGCTTCGAATCCCGCAGATATCGTCACACGGTGGTCAACGGGAACCCCTTAAATATATATCGAATGGCTAAGCGGTCCGAAATTTCTGCGCGGGGAATGGCCAGCGGAAGTCGTTTTGAACGAAGATGATTCAAACGCGATAGAGCAGCTAGAAAAACGAAAAGTTGAAAGATTGTTTGTTATTCATACCATTCCCTCCGAGTTGTCATTTACTACACGTCTACTTGGATGGCATGGATTACTCATGATAGCGCGGCGAGTTTGAATGGCAGCCGATCGGTGGAGGAAAGCACCTCGCACATTATCGACGGTTGACAATATTTTAGAAAGCGAACGCTATTGGTACAGGGAGATGCAATGGGACCGATTTGAAACCGAAATAAGAGATTTGACAAAGGGGCGGCCGGTCTCCAAAAGCAGTAAAATAATCAGTCTGAAACCGTTTATAGACGAGTGAGGAATTTTGCGGGCAGATGGTCGCGTTATAAGAGCAATCGATCCGGAGTATTGCAATCAGCCAATTATTCTTGACACGAAACACCCTGCAACTCGATTACTTATAACCGATTACCATAAAAGGTTTTACCATGTCAGCAACGAGGCAGTAGTGAATGAGATGCGACAAAAGCATCACGTGTTTGGTAACCGGAATGCGTTGAGGTCGGTGGCGCACCGGTGCTTCACATGCAGGTTATCCCGAGCAAAGCCGAGAAGCCCGCAAATGAGTGCTCTCCCGGCGAGCCGATTAGCGATTAGACAACGCCCATTTACCCACTGCGGGGTAGATTATTTTGGGCCCATGTTCGTGAAAATCGGTCGAAGACGCGAAAAGCGCTGGGGGGTATTGTTCACCTGCATGTCAGTACGAGCGGTGCATATCGAACTCGCACACAGTCTCAGCACTAGTTCGGCCATTATGGCGCTAAATAGGCTGGCTGCGCGAAGGGGCTGTCTGACTTTTATATACAGCGATAATCGTACGAATTTTAAAGGCGCGGCGCGCGAATTAAGGAACGAGATAGAGGCGATCGACCAGAATGAACTACAAAAAATAGCGTCGTCAAAAGAAATCAAATGGATCTTCAATCCACCTGACGCCCCCCACATGGGGGGAGCCTGGGAGCGGCTAGTTCGATCGGTTAAGATCGCGTTAAATACTGCGCTTCATGAACAAGTACCGTCTGTAGAAACTCTCGTTACCGCGCCGTCCGAGATCGAACATTCTATCAACTCGCGCCCTTTAACCCACGTGTCAGTCGACGTTAGAGACCAGGAAGCACTCACTCCCAACCATTTTTTGATCGGGTACTCATCAGGTAGTGCGATTCTTGGCAGGTATAGTGAGAGGGTAACGAATTTGAATCGGCAATGGAAAATTGCGCAAGCATTAGCAGATTTGTTCTGGAAAAGATGGCTCCGCGAGTATTTGCCAACTCTCACGGCCAGAAAAAAGTGGCACGAACGGCAAGACCCACTCCGCGTCGGCGACCTGGTGTTAATCCCGGATACGCAATCACCTAGAAATATATGGAGGAAGGGAGTCGTGACCGAAATATATCCCAGCGTAGACCAGCAAGTGCGAAGCGTGCGAATCAAAACATCAAACGGTGAACTGACACGCCCCGCTCCCAAATTAATCAGATTAATCGTTACAAATTTAACGTAATTTGCAAGGGGGAGGTTGTTCCGAACTCTATTAAATTCATTTGTTTATTGTTCAATTGTTTAATACCGTTACATGTTTGTTATTATATTATGTTGATTTCGTGTTCTTTATTTAATTCTGGAAAAAATTGTTTAAAGTGTTAAATTGAAAAATAAAATATTTAATTGTTAAGGATGATAAAAGAAATAAAAGTAAAAAGATTATGCGCGACATTCCTGTTCTTGTTAGCATCGTTAAAATAATTATGTATCGTATGTTGAGAAATGTTCATTGCTCTGATAAATAATTAGGTGTCAATGTAATATTCGTTTGAATTCAATAAACCCGATCCTTCGATGTTTACGTTCTCGCGAAAGTACGAAGGAATTTACTACCTGCGCTCGCGATGTAAACAAATGATTGACGCCGGCGAGCGAGAAATGTGAGACTGCGAGAGAACTTAATAACGCGATGATTATTGTAAAACAACTGCGACGAATTATGTAAAAGGTGGAACGATCAAGGATAAGGACATCAGGGGAGCAGACAGTAGAAAAGGAAATTCGCCCACCTGTGTGAACCTGAGAAGCATGGGTAGCGCAAGCTTCCATGGCAGTGAGGCCCAGCGTCTAGGGTGTACTCGTGGGGTACACCCGAGGGCGCATTACCGACCCCAAAGCAGGAGTGCTAGTTCCTGGGCAATGAGGGTCACCCAGAGCCTGGAAGAGCATCGGTTCTTCCAGGGCTGTTAGGCCAGACGGGGGTTACAGGTGGGGAGGTGAGAGAGCGCGGAAAATTACGTGGGCCGGAAAAAGGCGCCAGGAGTTGGCGCGCAACGCGAAGAAAAGGAGTAGGGGAAACGAGAGAAGGGGGTGCGGTGAGTCCGAGCGCTCCGATAAGAGCTATCGCGGCATCCGGTCCTTGGCCTTCGTCGCGACACCTATATCGATACGTGTAGGAAATTTCTATTGTAAGGGAGCAGAATAAATATTTTTATTTTACCATATGGGTTTTTGTTACATTATTAAATATACATCGCTGTGCGACTTTCCCACAAATAAAAAAAGGATCCAATACTGCTCTAAAATTTAACAAAAGTTTAAAATTAACATTCATTAATTTTATTATATATTTTCAGTTAGTCGAACAAGAAAAAATTGAATATTTTAATGTAATGTATTTTTATGCGCCGACTACATGAGAAAAAGCGCAGACCGTTACATTATAAATCCATAGATTAACCTTCTGACAGCCGGGATGACGCCATTTGGCATCATGCAATAATTTTGCTTGAAATTTCTTACTCGGGGGTTTTTGAGGTGGCTGAGTACAAATATGTAATCAGAATTTCAATTTTTCAATTCCAAGATGACGAATTCAAGATGGCAGACCAAAAATTCAATGTAATTCCATGTATTATCACTAGTCAGAATTGACTCCAAAATTGATAAAAATGGCGAATTCATTATCTAGCATCCATTTTTGATCAAAATAAGTATCAAAATCGTTCTCAGCAACACTTTCTTTGCTGATATAAAAATTTTGAAAAATTCCCTTTACCACCGCCAGCCGGCATGACGCCATATGGCGTCATTCCATGATCGGCCCACGTATATTATTACTTAAGAAACATTTATATGGAAAATTTCGAAAAAGTTACACTTTTTCAGTAGGAAAAATGCTGGCTGTCAGAAGGTTAAAAATAAATGTGATTCACATTGTAAAAAGTTTAAACGTATTCGTATTATTGGATAAAATTGAAAAAAAAACTTGCATTTTTTTCGTATTGGTTTTTTTCAATTTCATAAGACTAACATTAGCTAACCTAAGTTCTTCATGTTTAAACCTGGTGCGTAGTTGTTCAGGGGAGAAAAAATGTTTTTTCCCCTGATTTTTTATAGCAGCATTACGTTGAGTAGACCACCATTTCATTCAATTCTTGTGTTTATAAACCCTCTATTTTATTTGTAGTGATGCTTAAATTTTGTTTTTCTATTGTTCTATTAGTAGGATTAATTCGTGTTATCGTAACTTTTGGTCTATATACGTGATCGCATTTTATCGTTTACAGTTTTTGTATTTTGATAGGCACGAATTTTATTTTGCATACTTCATCGACTGACATTAAGTGTTTTGGAAACTACTTTTTCGGAAACTCTCATATACATTGTTTAATGTATATGCTATCGTACTATTCACTAAATAATTCGAAGTCTTGACCAGTAGAATATCATAGTAAGATCTTATTGATACAAATACATTTAATTTTCATATACAGTCACATTTTTCGTAAAATTATTAATAATATAGTGATTAAATATCTATTACTTTCAACTCAAATTACAAAAAAGTTTTCTTTTAAACTCTAAAATAATAAGTAAAAATTAAAAATAATGATGTAATTGTGCTTAAACTTTAATAAGTGTAGTATAGAAGCAAAAATTGTGCCATAAAAATGGCTAAAAAATTGTGCTGTTTTCTGTGTTTTGAATATTTTGCAAAGAATCGTTAATAAACCCTTTTCTATGATTGAAGTAACTTTTTGAAAATAAATTGTACCTTGAGAGTCGTCGTGAAAGCATTTTCAATTGATGTAAATAAGCAATTATGTTAGAAAACCACGTCTTTTGCGAAAATCAAAAATAAGTAACAGCGTTCAATAGAAAGACCAGCGGTAACCTAATTAAGCTTAAAAGTCATTAATTTTAGTGTTATTTTAATGTACAAACAGTAAAGTTATACTAAGGAAAGTTTTTATAAAAATTTAGGTAAATAGTAGTTATAATTGGAAAGTTGCTTTAAACTTTTAAGTTCTTCTACTCCTCATCAGGACAATCGTTATAAAACACTACGAATTACAAATATTTCTTATAATTGTCGTAATTTCCAGATTTAAAATATTAAAGATGAGTAAATAACTCCACCTATCTTCAGAGAGGTATGTATATCAGCAATTATTATACAAAGTACTTCCTTCATCAAGCTTATCGAGAATTCATTCACGAATCCATGGCGATTAAAAAGAAACGATAGATGATCAGAACTATTATTTTTTCTGCACATTAATTTTAATTTTCTTGGGTCTCGCGAAGAGCATAGAAGGCACTTCTATGTCATGCTAGATGGAACTTTCCATCGCGAGGCTCAAGAGAAAATACATTGCTTGACGGATGTATATCGTAGTTAGAATAATTAGCTCTTCACATATACCTAGTAGTATGTATTGTATAATATACAGCTGTTAAGGTATTCCAAGCATCAGACTAGTCAAGCGAGGGTTCGACTGCATAAATATTGAACAAAAAATAAAATATGCACTTTCATATACTAAATAAATAATTATAAAATGATTTAAGAGTTATGAACTTAATATAGTTTTGTATTTCAATAATACGCATAGTTTTACTTATTGAAAATTACAATAAAAGTTATGATGTTTCAAGTAGTATTCCTATATACAGATATACAATAACATGCGATTTAGTAAACACAGAACTTTTTTATTTACTATTTCTCTTAAATGAACGTTATCATATAACTGTTTTTAGATGAATTTCTTCTACGGACTTTTGTGAATGTAGCTTGCTTTTTATATTTACATCATCAAATAGCGATGACAGAGAAAAATCTTGCCAAAGATCTTTCATAACTCTATAAGAAATAACACGGACACAAACTGGAGTTGCAAATCAGTCGAGTTTCAAACCTTCATACCTTTTCAAAATTAACGATAATCCCCCAAACTTTTGATTGATTATGAGTCTAGGATTGCTATACTTTTGTTTTGCATTCATTTTATTGTTCGAATCTAATACTTTATTTGACGCTTGGAATACTTAATACTTAAACTAAATTTTTAAATTTTAACCTATTGTAATAAGTATAAACATAATTTGAGGTAATTTTGTACGAAATATTAAAGTTAAAAAAATAGTACTTACTTAACAATAAAGAAAATTGCAAGATTTTGATGCACTACTACTGCATAAGTAGTGTCAATACTGATAAATATAATAAGACTGGCCATACCAAAAATGATTAACTGAAAGTTTATCAAAGCAAAGTGCTTTTCTTGATCTAAGAAAAAATCACCATCCCAAATCATTTTTTTTTCACGTGACTGATTTAATGGAAATAAAGCATCCATAGCTGGAGAATAGCATGGTACCATACAGAACAATAATGCACAAAATAGCATGTAGGCTAAAAATAATCATATATACGTAGAAATATATTGTATGTATGCATATATGTATGTATATGTGTGTGTATAATTTACGCTACAAAATGAGTTCCTTAAAATTGCTGCATCTTAAAGGACTATTTTTCTTAAATTAAGATCGTAAGATATAATCTGATTTTAAGCCAGTCATTTCTGAAGTTAAGATTTTCAGATACCTATTGATCGCATTTTAAGAAAAATGTGACTTAAAAAAAATGCGTATGCAGCGGTTCTTAAGGTAGTTCTTGACCTACTGTATTAGTCAAAACAAAACTTTATAATAAATATCTAAAAATATAAGACTTTTTCTGTATTAAAAATCAAACTATTTTGCAAATGCTTAAAATGTAATACTTTGCAACGAAACTGAGAAATGATAACTCGAGCTGCATAACAAAAATCTATTGAATGAAGTTTATTTATTTGCTTTTTTTACGAACCTTTATAAGATAAAAGGGACAGGCTTAATAAATGGGACATCTACCCTATTTTAAAAGTTACACGGGAAGCCAAAAGGTTACATTGTTTCAAATTGACATAATAGAGTTCTGTAAAAATAAATATACGCACTCAAGTATATGATAGTCATAGTTCTCCCAGTTTGAGCATAGTTGATCATAATTAAGCGCTCGTCACTATCTGTTGTTTCTATCCAATTTTTCGCAACCTGAGAGAACACCTTTTTGATCTTCAGAACAAAAAAGGTTGGACACAGTAAATTCCTTTTTTGAAAAAATCTTATACGTTGCAAACAAGGAACATACCTTATCTTCAGAACATATTGTAGTCCAATACTTTAAAATAACTGATGCCACAAAAATTACTCCTGCAACATTTAGGAGAAAAGTATTTAAATCTACGCCGCAGTTGTTCACCGATCCTTTAACCTAAAAATTGATGATGGTACTACGAAACGGCTAAAATGTCACATTTTGAAGCGTGATAATATTATTGCTGGCAAGATAGCAAACACTCTTACACAGCTGCACTTCGTCGTTGCATTGAAATTATATTTACACCACAAATATCTAATATAATAAAAAGAAGGTTGAAAACGCAGATATAACAAAATCTTTTAGTTATCTACATCTTCAAGAAGATCCTTGCCCATAAATTCACTACAAAGTGTGAGCAAGCCGACTATGACGAAATTTGATTTTGGCAATGTATTAAGTTATTTATATATTTAGTTATATTTATATAGTACACTTTTTATTCAACAAACTCTTTCTTCACACAATATTGTATTTATGACGCAAGAAATCTCAGTTAGCTTTCATTGCCTTTTTAGAGTGTCTTCTCTACGAATATACATCAGTTTATACATTACAATTTCTACGTGTATATAAGTAATGTATAAGATTTAATTGTTTAAGACTCATAAAGATTGTAATATAGACTACCCTTAAAACTTTATGAAAGCGTGTCGAAATTTAATTCATAACTCCCTAATCAAAATTTTTATCAGTCTGGAGACAAATGATCTTCGAGAAATGATGGTTTAAAGAATCACATTTTTAATTATGAAAAAGTTATGTCGCAATAATGTAATAAAACCAATGAATAAATGCCGTACTTGCCAAGAATTAAGCATGTGCTCGGGGATTTAATAAAAAATGAGATAATGACATAAAATTGAAGGATATCGTATTTTAGAGTAGTAGAAGTTATCCTCAATTTTTTCAATTTTTTTACCGACCGATTTTCGAAAATACAATGCATTAGCGATTAAGTTTTCCAGAGTAATGTAAAAAAAAATCAGAGTTGTAATAAACTTATAATTGAATAAATAATTAATTAAGAAATATTTTTTACCCCTGGTAGAAGTTTATTACCATCTATTTCAGAGAGTTAACAACGAAAACTGAACGTTGAGTTTATGAAGACCATGCTCTCTTCCCCGCGCCAGATAATACCCCCGAACCTCCTTAACATACAAATCACTTAAGAGATTTAGTACTACCAATAATTTTCGATGTGCACTAATTTCAAAACGAGTATAATTAAGCAAAAGAATAAATACATATATGTCGTACTTGCGATATTACAAAAACGAATGCAATAGCATTGAAAAATAAGCGTGAATATATTTTACGGCTTCGTGACATGTATGGCCACAAGCCCACAATCATTTGTAGTAGCTTATTCAATCGAAAATAATAATCTTCGTAAAATTCGTTCATTTTTTCATAGTCCTCTGTGATTAGTGCTTCCATCTTTGCCTTATCTACGTACTGAAATTAATGAGCTTATTCCTGAGGACCTCGATTGCAGATATTGATTTGCTTTGCATATTGAAATACAACAAAGCCCATTATTTTATCACGTGGCGACAGATTCTTCGATATAATCTTGGGGTTCTTCTACTGAGCAATTTGCATACGTAATAAGTGACTTCGTATTTGCACACGGCTATATATTACTAAGAATAAATTTATTTTGCTTTGGTGGTATACGAAAAAAATATGATTATGAAACTATAAGTTATCGAGAAAAATAATAGCGGTTCTTAGCAGAAAGTGTAATATCAGAATTAGAATTCATTCACAAGCACCAAACGGATTCCGAGAAACAAGCTGGAAAATATGCAAGTGCGGCTAATATTCCAGTTGATTGTGATTTCAAAGTATATACGAGAAGATTAAAATATTTAGATTCATTTTATTATTTGCTTCTGTGCCATTAAGAACAATAACATTAGCAGTATACATATGCTTGCGGAAAGCGGTTTTTCAAAGACGTAAGTCCATTTCTCAGTTCGCGCCCGATGTCCGCCAATTAAACATTCGACATGCACACTTAGCATTGTCTACAGGATCAGGTAGCCTATTTTCTGCAGTTAATCTGTCTATTGATAAAGTAGCCTGTTGATCAATTGTTTTTTTTAACACTTTATTTTTAAAAAATTGAAAGCCTTTTTTCAAACTCTTTAAGTGAATCATGTTTGGGAACAACAAAGTTTAATACTTGCCCAATTAATATTGTTTTAATTTACAATTATTATATAAAACCTGTCGATTTATGAATTTATTATTTTTGTAAGAATGAAACCAAATACACTGTTTCTGTTTTTTCTGCAGAAAAATAGAAAGTCCGAAGTTTCATTTTGAGTAAAAAAATAAACCAACAATTTACACTTTTAAGGAGGTTCATGCGTAACATACAGAGGTGTGCAGGCGGGGGGAAGTTCAACTTCATTGTAAAAGTACCACTAATTGCTGTAGAAGTGGTAAGATCGAAATAAAAGAATCGAGTTATTAACCATATCTAAAAGCATTAGCCTATGCAGTTTAGACGCATGTGCAAAAATTCTGTTTACTAAATTCGCTGTTATTCGAAAGTATATTAATAAAAAGTTTCGAAACAATTTTAAGGTCCATGTAGGTATTCAGTTATATGTATATGGTATAGCTTAAAAGTTTACAGATCGTAGTGTAAAAGAATAAAAAGTAACTGAGACGCTTTTTTGAGACCCAAATATTTTAATTTATTTTTGTCGTACAAACAGCTTTAAAAGATTTTTGGCGATAATATTAACTTAAATATATCATATTTATAGCAGTAAAATTTTAAGCGTACAGAATTCTCAATTTTTTCTCAAAATTGAAGTATTTAAGCCCCCTGAAATTTTGCACACACGCAGTTAAGTAGATAGCTATCACCATGACTTTTTTTTAACGAATTCTAATTTTGCTTTCTTCTAAACGTAGCTTTGTCATGATGAAAAATTTTTTTTCAAAATACGAAAGAGGAATATGTGTGTGTACCAATATATCTCAGCACTGGCTCATTTTTCTCATTCATTTTTTGTTTTTCTTTTATTAATTCTAATTTATTAATTTAAATTTTTTTTGTTTTCTTCTTCTTTTAAAATTCAATTAATTAGATATAATTATTTTTTCATCATTATTAAATTTTTAAAAATATCTTTTTTTAATGTAACGTCCTGACGGACGCACACAAGATTTAATTTTAAAAATGTCCTTTTTTGATCAGAACTCTCGTCCGGCTGGAGAACGTTGCTTATAGACTGCTGTCCCGTGTCTTTGTTTATTAATCGCGAGGAAGTCTTCTAGTCTCACTACCTTTAGTGTTTTAAAATTAAAGAAGCTGATCCACCAAACAGACCAGGTTTCCCCGTTCACGATTGGTGGACTCCAAATCCCTACACGCCAAGCAGACCAGGTTTCCCCGTTCAAGAATGGCGGCTATGCTAAACTTGCTATCGAAGAGGGCCGGCTATTCCGTTACTCTTGGTAGCTCGATTCACTTCTAAAAACTTCCAAATTAAGATTCTACTTACGTGAACATGCAATCTAACCCGCACACTATATATTCAAATACAAACTTAACCCATTAGTGCCGACGCGGACATTTTTGGACACTCGATATTTCCGGGCGGATGTAAAAAAAAACGAGATAAAAATATGTTTCTATAGGTAATTTTGGCTGTTCTATCGGTTCCTGAGGTCAGTTTAATCCTACCACCACTTAGAAAGGAGCATCAGCAGTTTTAAAGGGGTAGTTTTCACCCTTGAATATTGAAAGTATTTGTAGACTGTATTTGTTGCTGCAAACACGATAATCTTTATGGATATAACTGTAAAAATGATTTCTGATCAATATTTTGATGCTTCCTACTCAAAAAAACTAGGTAAATTTTTTACAGGGGTGGAAAATAATGGTTGAGGGTGTAATTTTATCAAATATCGGGAAAATATTTTTTCGCAGTCAAACAGGGTACCATGGAGTTTTTGGGGGTGCTCAATTCATTTCTGATTTCAAATTTTGTATTCGACCCTTCTACAAGAAGTAGCAAGTAAGGGTTGAGAGTGAAATTTTGTCGAATATTGAGGAAAAAATTATTTTCTTGCATAAAAACAGGGTATATTTTGCATAAAAACAGGGTATTTCAGGATTTTTTTTTCTAATAGCATACCGTCGGCATTAGCTTTACCCAATGTGCACCACGGGGAGATTTCTCGAACGGATTTAGCACATCATGAGCCCTGAGAAGGGCTGTTTATGAAGGTTTGTTTGTAATTATAATTACTATTCGCTAATTTTTTTTCAATTTTCTTAGATTTTCTCATGTATATTTTCGAAGCAGTTTTTACATATATATTTTCGCATTTATTACAATATTTTTGTGTTCTAGTTATACAATTTTCAATAGAGCAGATCTTTTTCTTATCAGCGCTAATGAGCTCATGATAATCGGTATGATGAAAATCAGCAAAACACGTTGAGCATATGTGTTCTTCACAATCAAAACAATACGATTCTATTTTCTTAGTGCAGATATTACAGAGCGTATAGCTATATGCAAGTAAAATAATGTAGTATAAATCATATAAGGAGATCGAAAGCAGCTTAGCTACTTTGAACTTTATGAACATATCATTCATAAAATTTACGGATTATCAATCTGTAATCGTACTAGACATATCTGGAGGTTGTTTTCAGGATTTTTACGTTTTGTTGATTTTGGGATTTGTACGTATAGTTCACGCAATTTATAATGAATAAGCGTAAACGAGCTAAATCTGCTGTATCCGAATTGTCTCCAGACATAGAAAATACAGACTATCATGATGAAGATGAAGGAAATCTAGTTTTGGTTCCAGATGCAAATTTCGATGACGAAGTACAATCTGACGATGAAGATGATGTCGATGACAGTAACATTCAAGGATGTTCTTACGAGATGTTGAAAGAATCCTATTCTCCAACACAAAAACTATTAGAGCCTCACCACGAATACAGTTGGTTTCCGGGAGAAATAGCACATGATTCTATACCATCTGACAAGAATTTCTTGTCTGATGATCAAAAGCTTTTCGTTGAAACTATGACTATACCTGATATTTTTGAATTATTTTTCTCAACAGAATTGAAGCAGTATATTATTGAGGTAACTAGGTAAAATAATTTTCAACTGTCATTAGAGAAATTTGATATTTTTATCGGTATATTGATTACTTCTATTTTTAACAGTAGAAAAAGGATACGCGATTACTGGTCTCAAAACCCTCTACTTCGGCTTGATCCCATAGTAAATGCTATGACACGAGATGAGTTTTTAGAAGTGAAACGTTTCATAAAATACTCCAAAACTAGTGACAAGAATTTAGACGATAAAATCTGGAGAGTAAGAGCTATCACTGATATATTCAGAAGTAATATTAAAAAATTTAGTTATTTTTCATCAAATATGTCAATAGATGAAAGCATGATTAAATTTTTCGGTAGATGCAAGATCAAGCAGTATATGAAAGACAAACCCACCCCTTGGGGAATAAAATTATGGTGTTTATGTACATCGTCTGGATAATTGTTAAATTTTCAAATTTACTGTGGAAAAGAAACAAAAAAAAGTAATGAAGATCTGAGTGCTTGTAATCTTGGATCCAGAGTAGTTATAAAAATGCTAGAACATTTTTTAGAAACAGTTCCTATTGATGAGCGAAAAAAATATCATGTGACTTTTGATAATTTTTTTACAAGTCCAGATTTGTTGGTACACCTTCAAAAACTAGGAATAAGAGCAACTGGTACAGTTAGACAAAATCGTGTTTATGAAATGAAGACCATAAATAAGAAAAAAAAGGTGTCCAGTATTAGTTGAGCTAAATAAAAAAAGTGATCGAGGATTTTATGAAGTAAAACATGATCAAAATAGTAATTTGAATTATATCAGTGTCAAGGATTCAAAAGTTGTTTCACTTGTATCATGTGCTACAGGCGTTATTCCTCTCATAAACGTTAAACGGTGGAGTGGCATAGAAAAACAAAAGTTAGTCTTCCATTTCCTCAAGCATTCGCCGTATATAACAAAACCATGGGCGGTGTTGATCTTCATGATCAACACTGCAATGATCTTCGAATACGTATAAGAAGTCGAAAATGGACTTGGAATGTTTTTTTACGACTCCTAGAGGCATCAATCTCAAATGCTTTTGTACTTTGGAAATCATGCGTAAAAGATGGGAAAAGTGACGCTAGAGAATTTGCTTTAGATATTGTAACGTTTTATTTGAGGAAAGCATCCAGGACAAAGTTTTCTTCTCACAAATTAATCAATAGTTCTATTCGAAGGCAATGTAATATCTGCACTAAGAAAATAGAATCGTATTGTTTTGATTGTGAAGAACACATATGCTCAACGTGTTTTGCTGATTTTCATCATACCGATTATCATGAGCTCATTAGCGCTGATAAGAAAAAGATCTGCTCTATTGAAAATTGTATAACTAGAACACAAAATACTGTAATAAATGCGAAAAATATATATGTAAAAACTGCTTCGAAAATATACATGAGAAAATCTAAGAAAATTGAAAAAAAATTAGCGAATAGTAATTATAATTACAAACAAACCTTCATAAACAGCCCTTCTCAGGGCTCATGATGTGCTAAATC
>UELV01164552.1:0-11795 GCA_900490015.1 Megastigmus stigmatizans
CTCTCTCTCTCTCTCTCTCTCTCTCTTCGACCCATTTCATTTCCAGATGTAGTTCTCGCCATATCTCATTTTTCATTACAGGCGAGGGGTGCGGATGATATACCACAGAGTGTTGTAGTGAAGTCTCTGCCAGTGTTGGGGAATTATAAAGTTCGTTTATTCAACTCCTCCTTTACTCAGGGGGTCTTTCCGGGCGCCTGGAGGAAGGCACACTTAGTGGCTTTAAAAAAGATTTCAGCTCCATCCTGAGTTTCGGACTTTCGTTCTATCACCCTATTGTGTTTTCTTTCTAAGGTGCTCGAAAAAATTGCTCTCTCTCAAATTACCAGCTATCTCTCCAAGACCGGCATTCTTGATCCTTTTCAGGCAGGGTTTAGACAACATCACAGTACTCCGACAGCCCTGCTTAAATTGACTAACGACATTCGTATAGGCATTGATCGAAGGATGATTACCTTGCTATTGCTCCTCGACTTCAGCAAGGCGTTCGATACCATCTCTCCTTTGAGACTGTTGAGCAAACTGCGCGATCTCGGGTTCTCGAGGTCCGCACTCCTGTGGATTAAATCGTATTTACAAGGCCGTACTCAATGTGTTTTATCTAAAAATGGTTCTTCTTCGTGGGTTGAGACAAATTCAGATGTACCACAGGGGTCGGTCCTCGGGTCTTTGCTCTTCAGTCTCTATATCAATGACTTTAAAGACCTCTTTGATCGTGGGGCGGTCAAGCACATTTTATATGCCGATGACCTCCAGATTTACCTGCAAGTTCCTGCGAGTGAACTTCGAGTGAATTACTGCCACAGTTACATCTCGTCGGAGTCCATCAATCTCGAATGGTAGGCTCACATAACATACAACGACGAGTAATGGCCATTGGCCATTCTTGCCCCTCTGCCGTAACTAGGCCGAAGCTCTCTATTACACGCACTGGCAATCTGTAATCCCATAGATCCCATTTCCGTGCGTGCAACTCCTGGATCGTAAAATGCTCGAATCCTAAAGCCACCAATATTAACTTGTAGCCACCAACGATCTTCATTTTCGTCGGGATTTGAGCATTCTGCTATCGACTTCTCGTGCTGCTCAGAGGTTCTCATAACCTCTGAACAACTCTCGCCAGCTACTTCGGCCTCTTCCTAGAGCTCCAATTGTTGCTGCAAACTAGTTGTTGCTTTCTTCGCTGCCTCTTGCCGGGCTTTATCCATTTGGTACAGCTGCGCTTCTCTCTGCTCGCCGCTTTTCTTTATTACCGAGTCCATTGCCAGCATTTGCACTGGATGCGTGGTATCATGACTAATATTTTCGTCATATAGCGTTGACCCGGATACTTTAAAAGCCTTTTCTTCCATATAGGCCCGACGAAGCTCTTCACGCTGCATCTAGGCCTTTATTTCATCCATCTCATATGTAGGTTTGAAATCGGCTGCCGAGTATTCTCCCAACAGCCATTTTTGTAGACGATGCTTCTTCTCGTACTGCCAGCCTCGATGACTCAATTGCAGCGCTGATAGCGCCTCGTCTAAATCTTCGTCGTCTCTGCTGTAGCACCATCCTTCTAGTGCCTTCAGCATTGCTTCTGCCATTTCTTAGGAATTCACGCCGAAACTCGCATTCAATTCCCTAAAATCCAGTGTTCGAAACTCTCTCCTGAGTTCAAATCTCGCTCCGGGCACTACTTTACTATCACTAGTGCACCTTTCCAGATTTCCTCGTAAAGTTATTCGACTCTTCGCGGGGTTCGAATCTCGACCCTCCGAGTTCGAATCCTCTTTTGTTTGAGGTAAATGGCACTCAGTGCACTAGCTTTACTTGCTAGTGCACTTCTTCTAATTTTCAAAGTGTACAAGCTTATTTGGCTTGTACACTTGTAAACTATTCTTCGGGTTCGAACTTTTACGTGCACAAGTTCGAACTCTTCCTATATCCGAACTTATTTTCTTGCACTCGTTCGAACCTCTCCGCTTAAAAATTCTCGCTACCTGTAGTCGCAGGTTCGAATCTCGCCAGTGGTGTGTCGAGATTGCTTCCTTGTGCTTTCGGGAGCTATTCGCCCTTTGAGCGAATCTCTCTTTTTTCTTTTCGTAAAAAAAAGCAAAATTTTTTCCCATTAAAAAACCACTAATTTGTGCCTCACCAAAAAACAAATTCCCCTTATGGCACAAATTCTCTCATGAAAGCACTACGCCGCTACCTAAACTATATATTTATAGCGCAAAATTTATCCTGAAAACGCAAAAAACAAAGCGCGACAACCAATCGATAAATAATAATTATCACAACAATAAATATCGTGATGTGCTTCACTCGTCCCTTCCAATTACGCTTAAACAAACTTTCGTTTAATAAAATAGCAATGAAAAAAAGAGAAAAATTTTCCAACTATTTTACCGACAGTTATTCTTCAAATTTTATTGATATGCGGTGGATTAGTTCTGTATAATCCACCCTGCACACAACTGCAGTAATCACTCGGACGAATGAAGCACCTCGCGTCTAATTATTTATAACAAAAAATGTTTGTAACAAATATCTTTTCATTAATTAAACAATTAACACACGCACACCACTAGCTCTGCTGTGCATAGCACGTACTACTATGCACAGTCTACAGCCACGAGAACTCGCTACCAAGATTTTAATTTTCTTAAAATATTTTAAAATACAAGTTTTGGCTGTTACGCCTATGCGCCCATGCTCGCGCTGGTCCCACACCGCTGACTTTCACTTTTTTTTAGTAGTTTTTTTTTTATTGGCCTTTTGCTGGTGAGCTTAGGCCATTACCAGGTATTGCCCAGTGGGACTTTTTCTTATTCAATTTTTACCCAGTGGGACTTTTTTCTCGTTCAATTTTTTTGCCCAGTGGGACTTTTTACCATAGCGTAGTCATGGTTCTTTTTCCGTCCGAAAAAAGACTGAAAAAATTTTCGAGTTCCAGACGGGAATCGAACCCACGACTACTTGAGTCGCCTTGTATTAGCAGGCAAGCGCCTTACCCACTAAGCCAAGGACGGCTCTGACTTTCACTTAGCTGAGCGCGCCCCTCTCGGCTCTCTCTGGCCTAAGCTGACGGCGTGCTTGCCTCTCCAGTTGCGAGGGCTCGCGCTCTCTCTCTCGCACTCACGTATACCAGCGCTTACACGTGCCGGGCTACTGTCACACCGGTGCACGTAAACAAAGTCGCGTCGATTTTATATTACTCGCCTAAGCTACGCAATGTTTCTTGAAATATTATTTGCAATATTTCAAGCTGCCGAAATCAACCTTTTCGGGCGCAGAAATCTTTGTGTCTTTTTGATCTGTGTTCGCTATGTTATTCACACTAGCTGCACAGGTCAAACACCGATTTCTCGCACTATCTCGTAGCTCTTTTTACTCTAATTTTTTCGTGCTTAAACTTCCGAAACCGAACACGTTAAAGGCGCCAGTTGTAACGGGGCCATTATTTTCTCGGCGAGAACGTACTTGCGTTCTCGCTCCTACCTGCATACACGTTGCAGCGTCAAATCACCGTTTGATTTTGACGCTGTGCAGTCTTAAACAGCTCTCGTTGACAATCTCGAGACTCTCTTAAAGAGTCTTGTTTTCCGGAGTTCAAAAATAATGCTTGCGACGTTTTACGGGTAGGTTTAATACATACCTATAGCATACTTCGAAAGAGTTTCGAAAAGGGCGTAAAAGAAAAATTTTTCTACAGTGATGTACCCTCTCTAGGGAGTTCAAAAAAAATTGATTTGAAATTTTTAAACTCGAATAACTTTTCTAATTTTGTACCAAAATAATTAATTTCAGATTACTTGTATGCGTCTTAAAAAGACCGTTCCTTAAAAAAAAAGAACGCTTCGATCAATAAAAATTCCGCGGAGATATTTCAAAAAGTTTGACAAACGAAAAATGCGATTTTTGAGGTTAATTTTGAGGTTAGGGAAATGAAATTTTGAGAGTTTTCATATTTTTCAAAACCATTTAAGGTCGCCAAATTTCAGCGAAATTCGTGAGAGGGCACTTTTCACCCGCTTATACGGCTATAGCCTTTCGCTTGTTTTAAAAGTGTAAATCAAGTATTTGCAGTGGTTAAGAAGTAAAAAAAATGTTGGTAATCGCCCGCACATGACACGGACATCAATAATAGCCATTTTTTGCAAATCACCCATATAAGGAAGTCTCAGCAACTTTTAAATTTTATTGTTTAAAATTAAAAATCCTTGATCCTTTTTTATAACATGCACCGAAAGTTACAGAGAAGTAGCATGCACACGTTCATGAAAAATCATGATATAAAATTTTTTGATTGTAACTTGTCCATCTGTCATTACAATTTTCGCAAAATAAAAAAGGCATTTTTTACATTTGCTTCTTGCCTTTTTTGAAAAATTTTCGCTCCTACTTGATATGCACAGATCTCAATAACTTTGATATTTTCGGTCTTTGCCAAAATATTCGATTTTATTACTAATTTTTTCTGTTATAAACCTTTTATTGAATAAGCAATAATATACCTTATCAAAATTGAAAAAGTAGTAGTTTATAATTTTTATTATTATAAGAGAGCATGAAAGCTAGAAAAAGTAGTTTAAATGCTAAAATTAGAGTTTCCTTTTCGAAAATTCGTTTTTACATCCCGCTGTCAAATTAGGAACACGACTTCAAATCACTGAAAATTGAGTTTTTTTTTGGAAAGAATGACTCTCAGATCTTCAGGATCATTTTCTAAAAAACATATAACAGTGGGATTCAAAAGAAGAGATCTTTTTCGAACTACGATTTTAAATATTAGAATTTAAATTTTAAATTTTTTTCATAGAAACCCAGGACATTTGAAAAAAAAGATCTATTAATAAATAAAGCTTAGATCATCATATTTATGAAGTTCTCTACGTTTGATCAACTTAGCGAAGGAGCAATAAAGATTTCACATTGCACTTGTTAACTTACAATGATTTTTGATGATATAACTGAAATTCTGAATGTGCTACCAATAAATAACGATTTGAAACAAAATTTACGCAACCTTTATTTTTAATTGCACTGCTATTGTGAGCATACTAAAGCAAGCACATGTAATTGAAATATGTGGATTTTTTTCTTTTTTATGTCTATTTTAAGAAAAGAAATCTTTTTACTATTTACAAAATGATCCGAGTATGACAAGACAAAATATCGAAGAAAACTAGGGATACCGAATTAAAGTAGTCACCATTTTTACCGTCTAAGAGCACAGTAAAATTGATGAAGAATTTGGAAAAAAACATGTCAAAATATACTTCTTTACCAAATTTTAAGTCATTCGAAGTAATGCTCCTAATTTGACAGCGTGATGTAAAAATGAAATTTTGAAATGAACACTCTAATTTTAGTATTTTTGACACTTTGCTCGCTTTCATGCTTTCTTATAATAATAAAAAACATAAAATACTACTTTTTCAACTTTAACAAAATATATTATCACTTATTCAATAAATCTGATGTTTTATAAAAAAAATATTAGTGATGAAATTGAATATTATGGCAAAGACGCAAAATTTAAAAGTTCCTGAAATTTGTTCATATCCTCCATTCTACGTGGTCTCGTGCCAGCGCAGCGGCGATTTCTTGGCTCGTAGCTGATGTTCCTTTGAAGTTTCTGCCGTTATCACTCTAAAAAACCTGATAAAGACCACGACTTGCGGTAAACCGGTGAAACGCGGCAAGAAAGGCAGTCGATGTTAATTCAGACACTATCTCCATGTGTACTGCGCACAACTAGACAAATAAAAATGAATACATATCCATTGAATCACCTCTGTCCGCTTCGGTGCTAAAATGACGGTCAAAATGTGAAATTTTGCATGAGCTGTGAAACAAGCATTAATTAACTACGTTCTTTAATAAATTCTACCGATGGTATCATTAATGGGATCAATATCTAAGAATCAATTATTAAAAACTCAAAATGGTGGTCAAAAACCAAGTACCCGCTGGTTATCCTAGACAGGAAACTGCTATGGAAAGCACAGTTGGAGGAACAAAGCCGTAAGTTCAACGCCACGTTCTGGCTTTGCAGACGAGCGATAGCTGCGAATTGAGGCCTCAGTTTCAAAACGGTTTTATGCATCTTCAACGCCATATTTAAATCCAGGCTAACATACGCGTCGGCCGTATGGTGGGGAAGAACGGAACTCAAGACTTCACAGATAAAACTGGAACACCTTCGTAGACTGATTCTTAGGGCAACAACGGGGGCTATGAAAACGGCACCCACGATGGCCCTGGGAGTTCTTGCAGGGGTGGAATCATTCCACCTTATAATTAAGGCTGCGGTCTGCAATGACAAGATATTAGCCTGATACATCTTTGAAAAGAAGTATCAGATCAGCAGGGACAGCGTCACATATCCTATGTGAATGCTTGACTTTATCAGACCGAAGGAAAGAGAATCTGGGAACAGACTTCTGTAATTACGAATTCATATAAAAAATAGACGTGAGGGCGATGATCGACACGTTCGTGTTCTTAATCACTCAGCCTAGTACACAGTCCTAGAGAAAATAAAACTTTTCGGTTGGTACTGAGTGAAGGTCGATGATCAGTACCACACTTGTTGGGAATGGTGGGGAAGCTAGTGCATAATATCAATTCAGAGGGTGCTTGTAAAGGTTAAAGACGGGACCCGCGCCTAAAGGGATGATTG
This sequence comes from Megastigmus stigmatizans, assembly GCA_900490015.1. Taxonomy (NCBI): domain Eukaryota; kingdom Metazoa; phylum Arthropoda; class Insecta; order Hymenoptera; family Megastigmidae; genus Megastigmus; species Megastigmus stigmatizans. The sequence goes on from UELV01164552.1 coordinate 6,671, forward strand.
GGGATGCAGAGGCTAATTTGCCTAGGTATCAGGGTTCAATTGTGTCCACCCAGACGTAATAATAATGTGACGTACACACTTTACGCGTGTAGTACGGGTTTCTGAACTCGAGATCTATCGATATCATCCATTTGGATAATAGTAACGCGCAGTAGTCGCTAATTCCAAACTGTCGACGGCTTGTTTATTCCCAGCGCGAAGCCGAATCCAGTAGCGTGCATTGACTAATGGATTAGCTCTGACGCGAATTGTTATTGTTTACCTATGATCGCGGCCGCACAACAAACACACAGTGGTTTGTTGTGCTCTCGCAGTCTATAAAAAACAATGCAATCTTATATTATTTTTTTTCTCTTCAATAATAACATGCACACATTAGTATGCTACTTAAAGAGAAGAAAGGATTACTATCTTTTTAAGTACAATTCTGTACCAGTCTGTACTCCCCGCAATGACTCAACCGAGTACTCCAGATGACAGGGTTTTCTTATCGGACTCGGTCGGTTGCCACGCAGTGGGCTGACTTCTCGAGTCTCGCATTAATGAGCAGAGGTGAGACAACACCAGAAATGAAAATAAAGAATTATTAAAAGGAAATTGATGTATTCTGTAGTTGCCTTTACTGTTCATGAGCGAAAAGCTGATCGGCGCTGTTTCTTTGGCTACTTTTATACCTTGTTGCCGGCTGTTTTGGGTTATTTCCACCCTTGTAGTTTCGTGGAAGTTTGTTCTGCTTTCCATGAATTCGGGTTCCTTTTCTCCGAATTTCGTACTTATCATATTTGCATATTAGCTACGTATATTCAATGTGATTCTAATATCATTTTTCTATTATTAGTTTATTTTATCGCTCTCTAATAGTTAACGTAGCGGTCAAAATTATTCTTGGATAGAGCTGGTTGCTTCACAGTTCATGCTAAATTTAACATATTGACCGTCATTTCAGCGTTACCTATTTGAATTTCTTAAAAGGCCAGTCATTTTTAGAAAGTAGAACTTTATACGAACCATTCAAGACCGCTACGGTTGTAATTGGTTAAAATCATTTTGGGACAGAGCTGTTTCGTTCGCAAAGGAACAAAGATCTGCTAAACGTAAGCTTTCCACGAAAAATCTGAATAGTTTTACCGCTAAATGCGAAAATGCAACAACAACGTTAGAGGATCGACAAGTTCCAATGCAGGTACTCGAGTCAAGAATGCAAGAGCTTGAAATAATTAATGCAAAGTACGTCGAGTTATTGTCAGAAATAATCGCTGCAGATACAGATATTGAAATGGAAACGGCCATTTTTGAAAGTTGCGAAATGCAGCGGCGGCGTGAGCACATGGTAACAGTTCTGGTCCCATTTCAGAAAAATATATAAAGACAAGACTGTTTCCAAGGAGCCAAAATGGAATATTTGTCCAAAGCGGAAAACATCGTTAACGGATTCCCGACAACAGCTGAAAACTACGACAAAGCTTTTGAAAGTCTGAAAAATCGTTTCGGCCGAGAGGACTGACTCATCAAGTTCTACACACGGAAGTTACTCTCACTCACCTTATAAAAAGCGACAAATAAATGTAAACAATTAAGAGTTCCGACTATCTACGACAAGATTTCGGTACAGATTCGTGCCCTCGAGACGGTCGGAGTCAAAACAAACAATTGCGCTACGATGCTATATCCACTTGTCGAGTCTTCGCTACCGGAGGAGATCCTACTAACGTGGCAACGCTCGACGTTGAGTTCAGCGATGGAAAAGGAAGCAACGGAGGGCGTCGAGGTCTCAGATCTTACAGTTCCTGAAAGGGGAGGTCAACAATGAGGAGCGGATTAACATGACAATGAACGGTTTCTTATCTCAAACCCAGGCTGAAAAGAAAAAGAAGGAGAAGGTCAATTCGTTCACTGAGCAGGTAACAACGAGCGTTTTATTTTCAGTCGAGGAGAGACGTAAGCGATGTATTTTTTGCGGGGATAATCATGATAACGCGAATTGCGAACAGTCAAGAAAATTGTCGTATGATGAAAGAAAAAATTTAATAAAAGAAAAAAAAATGTTTTAGATGTTTAAAACTGAATCATCTTTCAAAAAATTGCAAAGTTAAGCTGGTTTATGGTATCGCAGTTGTCATTCGATTCTAGTGTGCGCGAGTTTGAATGGCACGAATAAGAGCGGTGCGACATCTAGTACAGTTTTAAACAAAGGCGACACGACTGAGAAAACTTAGAACAGAGTCTCGCGAGTTTCTATGGTATGCCGGATATTAATTTACAAACTCTGTGCGCTGTACTATGGCCTGATACGCGAGAAAAGGTAGTATGGACCATTATCAATCAAGAATCTCACAGATCATAGATCCGGTCTGATGTCGCGAAGTTCATAGAGTATGAACCTATTGGTTAAAGGTCGGTATTTCAAGAATTATTCGGCGCTGTTAGCTCAAAAACTAAGGAACATAATGTTTATTTAGTACACATGAAGAATTTAGATGGTAGTTACGCGTGTAATTTTTAAGTAATGAACGAAAATACTATTTGCGCCGATATTCCGAAAATTAAGAAGGCACCTGGTTCGAAGAGTTAAAAAGTAAAAATATTTTCTTCACAGATTTTAAAAATAGTACAAATGAATCGAAAGAAGCGATAGATTTTTTAATAGGTGCGAACATAGCAGGGAAACTTTTTACCGGTAATAATTTGTCGGCATTTGAAACGAGATTAGGCTGGGTAATTATGGGTAAAGAGTCTGTAAACGAGCGGAAAGACTGCATGTTTAAGGAATTGTCGATATTTGTAAGCAAGGCAAAAGTTGCAGATCTTTGGAAATTAGATATTGTGGGTATCAAAGATCCAGTTGAAAAAGCCGATCAAAGTATGAATGAATAAAAAGTAAAATATAATTTTTGGAAAACAGTTTATTTAAATGAAAACGGACGTTACACAATTAGTTTCCCTGGATCGAGGATCACGCGCCGGTTTCAAATAATTTTGGTGTATCAAAAAATAGACTGGATAGCACAGTGAGAAAATTAAATACAGATGTTCTATTCGATGAATATAATAAAGTCGTAATGGAATGGCTTTATCAGGTATAATCGAACGTGTACTGGACGATGAGATGGAAAATCCCGCTCATTATTCACTTCACCGTCATGTTTTGAAACCGGAAAGTACAACGCCAGGACGTCCGATGTCTGACGCGTCTGCAAACGACAAGGGCTTTCCATCTATGAATCAATGTTTCGAGAAGGGGCCCAAACTTGTCGAGTTAATTCCAGCTGCATTGTTGAAATTTCGGAGAAAGACATAGCTATGATTGCAGATATTCGTAAGACTTTTCTTCAAATCGAAGTAAATCTGAAAGTCTGCGACTATTTAAGTTTCTTATGATTGTAAAAGGGAAACGTGTAATTTATTAACATAAGCGTGTAGTATTTGGCCTTACAAGTAGTCTATTTTTATTGGAGCTGTTCTTGAATATCATTTAGCAAATACAGCTAAAATAATTGACGGAAAAAGACAGGAGGAGTGGTCAAGAAGTCTGGTGGAAAAGTTATTAAAGTCGTTTTACGCAGACAATTGCCTCACAAGTGTTAAATCGAGAACGGAGTTGAATTTGTTTATATCTACGGCCAGAGATGTAACGCGTACAGAAAGGTTTGACTTTCGAGGGTGGGAGTTCGCGGGCGTACCGGGTAGTAAAGAAAACACATTAGTACTCGGTGTCATATTTAATAAGGATCATGATGCGTTTTCAATTAATTCTGCAATGTTAATACAAAAAACTTTGGACGTTGCTACTAAGATGAAAATTTTATCCGCCGTGCAAAAGGTTTTCGAGCCGATGGTTTTACTTGCCCTTCGCGATGCAAGGCATGCAAACAGCTTCGCTGTTTACATCATGTGAGGTCCAAACGTTGTGTGATAAGCGCACTTCATGTGCTTTTTGTTCTCATAAAACGTGTGGTTCCCTAACAATCATTGATGATTTTTTACATAAAAGTTGCATCATTATGAAGCAAGTCAATTTATAATATCCCTCCAAATTAAAGTTTGTATGTATGTATATACAATCAAGTTTATAAATAGCATCGGCGAGATTACATATTTACGAGATTTTGCAAAGCTCTGATTTATTATTTACACAATTTTAATGAAAATCTACAATAAAAAAATGAAATTTTTTAAATACTTTCGGAAGAAACAGAAGCGGGCGAACATCATTGGGGTCGGGGGTTATGGGGTTTTAGTTTATTATACAATTGATAAAAATTTATATATCCCAGAAACCAAGAAAACCCCAAATCCCATATATATATACAGGATGTTAAAGGGAAGTAGGATAGGCTCTACGGCATTGGATAGAGCGGAAAATTCTACGGGAAAAATCCTATTGCAACTTTTCGATCTGATCAATATTCATTGAGTAATCATCGATTGAAAATTAGCCGAGCGGGCCAATCAGGAGAGAGCTATAGCAGGAGGCGAAGCGCCAGGTGGGTGGAGTGAGGCGGCCCGCCGTGTATCTCTGCTAGGATTTTTTTCTTAGAATTTTCCGCTCTATCCAACGCCGTAGAGCCTGTCCTACTTCCCTTTAACACCCGATATATACGAAAAACAAAATTTCATATTTGAATGCTCTAAAATATGCTCTGGTAAATTTGTAATATTTTTTAAAATATAGCAGTGGATAATGTAGAGACAAATACAAAAATTGATAATGTAGAAACTTATCTACAAATTACCATTCATAGTTTTATTTCTTACACTTGTAACGGGGCTGTTTATTCAGTGTGCAGTGCCGGTTCACTACACACTCCTACCTTTCCTACACATTGCAGCGGGAAAATCTAGCCGTGATTCTCCCCGCTGTTCAGGTGCAACAGCTTCCGTACAAATACGAGACTCTCTTGACGAGTCTTGCTTTACGTTGATCGGACTCTCGATCGTGAGCGCCGTATTACGCTCACGATGCCAGCTACTCAGTTATCTGCACAGTGGAAACATTTTTCTACTCTCGTGGCCTTCCGAGGCCTTCCGCGGGGCCGCGAAGTTATAGGCACACAGGCAGCTGCTATATATCCCGGTGGAGTGATGCTTACCTGCGTGCTCGCTGCGCTCGCTGGCGGCGGGTCGC
>UELV01164556.1:0-17522 GCA_900490015.1 Megastigmus stigmatizans
GAGAGAGAGAGAGAGAGAGTTACCGGTTCGCTGTACGCAGTCCTGGAGTTGGTGGTCCGGTACGTCGTCGGTTCGACTCCTCTCGCGGCTCGTGGTGTCGCCCTGGGACCTCGTAGTCATGTCGGGCTCTGGTCGACGCTTCGCAGTCACCGCTCCCTGAATCACCTTGGGCTCGTGGAGGTCTTCAGCGGCCCGGTTGGAAGGTGCTCTCTTTTAGGCAGGCAGGTGGTGTCCGGCTCCTTCGGCCGGCAGCTCGGCCTCCTTCGTCGTGTTGGACATGGCCGGCTCGCCGTCCTGCAGGCCTTGTCTCGCGGCGTGGCCGCGTCCCGTCTTGCGGCTCCGTCTGAGCAGCTAATTTCGATGGTGGTTCGAAAGAGAGTGTCTCTCCTTCCTCTCTTTGGGAGCTTCGCTTTCTCGCGGTTCTCCCACCTCTCGCGCTTCTAAGCGCGTGTTTCGCGTTGCTCCGTGTCGCGCTTCCGGAACCTGCGAGGCTCGGTGTTTATCTCTCTTTCTCTCTAATTATTTCCCTTATGGGATTGTTAACGCATTTCGTGTACATTATCGTGCGCGCTTCTCCTGACGCTTCCTTACCTTGTTTGGCGTATTGTGACGTGCCATTTCCACGTCACAAAGTCAATAATTGATTCTCTGCGGATTTCTGATTTTTCCAGTGATCCCGCCCCGGGTGAATGATCTGCCCGAAAATCAACACACGCCCTTACAATCTTGCGAATAAAATAATTATTATTTGTGCTCTCGGAGCGCTGATCCTTAAAATTTCGGCTATAAAAGTCTGTGACTATATTCTCAGAGCCGCGGTAATGTTTGATCGAAAAGTCATATTTTGTGCAAACAGCACTAAACTTACCAATTTCGCGTTATGGTATGGGTTCTGTAACAGAAACTTCAATGTCTTGAGGCCCATCACGATTTCAAACTTTGTTCCAATGAGATATCGCCGAAATTTTAATAAGGCCTAAATAATCGCTAAAAGCTCTTCCTCTGATACGATATATCGGGATTCAAAATTTCTTAAGACTCGGATAATCAAAGACACAATGCGTGTCTCGCTTTCTGAATCAGTCTGATAAAGAACTGCACCATTAGGAAGAAAATCACTCAAAGTAACTATCTTTGTAAGTTCTATTTCATATTTTCAAAAGCAATGTGGGTGTGAGTTCAATGTCATCGAGCGCTTGGTTTCAATAAGTCACTAAATGGAGCAATAAACTCTGCGTGTTTACATACAAGCCGACGCAGGAACCCACAACTCCTGGGAAACCCTGAAGCTGTCTTTTATCTTTCGGACACGGAAATTCCTTTATTACTTGTAATTTTGCATGATCTGCGCATACACCAATTTTACTTATAATAACTAACTAAATTTTACAGACTCACAAAAAATCGCGACTTACGTAAACTAAGGGTGAATCCGAACTCGATTAATCTCTTAAATAATCGATATCATATATGAAGGTACTCTTCAAATATTTTAGAAGCAATGAATAAATCATCTACGTAACTTCGTACCAAGGATAATAATGCCGGCCCAAACCTTTTCGCACAGCTAATATGAATCCCGCACCTACGGTTTTAATACCGAATGGAATGTGACAGAAACGATAACATTTTCCATTGTATACAATTGCTGCAATCTTTTGTGATTCTCTTGCTAACGGCACTTGCCAATAACCGTGTACAAAGTCGATTGTCATAGCCCCCGCGCTCGTATTCTGCCCCACCCCCCCTTACCGCTGTACTAACACCAGTTTTCTCGACGCGCCGTATTTGACATACCATCGCAATAATTATACCTTCGGTCATTATATTGACCACGATTCCCTGTTCGAAATGAATGATCCAGTACGAGTTATCTCACTGAATTCCCCGCACATTCATTACAATTGCAATTATTATTTTGATTATTTTGATCTGCGTTCTATGACACTCAATCCTGATTTCCGCTTACGTTAGATATATCCAACAAAGTTAAAGCTTGAGCAATTCAGAAACTATCATCATAATCGATTATCGCTAGAATATCCCAAACGCGTTGAGGCAGCTATTTATAACGAAATTTATTTCTCGCCGAGCTATCCGCGGCACTGCGAATTTAGCAGACTTGACCTGGTTATTATAATAATTCTGCAACGACTTGCCAGATGTTCGAAATCTCCGATTTTCCTATTCACTTTTCGCTCTTATGCGTGATTCCAAAGAGAAAAACTTGTCCCTAAATTGAATTTTAAACTCTTCATAATTATTAAATTGTACTGATATAGTTTCGAACCACGTCCGAGCGAACCCTTGCAGCACATCTTCTACGATTAATAATCTTTGATTTTCCAGAACGTTTTTTCTACCACAATATTACTCAAAATTTTGAACAAATTCAACAGTATTCATTCTATGAGGGTCAAAGAGTAGCACAACTAAATTAACTTGTAACGCCTGATATGTTATTCGCCTGCAACGCGTTATCTACATTTCGCATATTCGATCGACTATCACCCGTTTGCTGACTTTGTACGCTCGCGCAGCTAGTTTCAATACTTCGATACGAGTTCTACTGTACCTGTCTGCCGATTTCTCCGAGTCGTTTATCCTTTGCCCGGAGCAATTCGTTCTCATGTGTTGAATTGTGAAGGACTATAACAGTACATTTTCAATAAAATGTACATTTACAAAAAGTGCATTTCCAATAAAAGATAATTTTTAATATTAAATTAAACGCCTCTACACTAAAATTTCTGATCCCCGGCTTACTATGGAATTGTCATTTAAATTTACTTAACCTGTGAGCCTGGAAATTCCCTCTAGTTACCCGGCGGAGAGTGCTCTCATCTCTTCGAGGAGATTCCCCAAACCGACGCTGACAAAATCTACGAAAATAGACCGAAACCCACGATATTCGTGTGGACGGCTATCATTGACGACACTCAGTTTAACTGCTCAACTAGATGCTTACGAGAACAACCTGTATTTATTTATTAAATTAATCACAAGTGCATTTAACGCATTTCCGAACATACTGCCGGCTGATCACTTCGCAATCCTTGGACTTACTATCCCGTAGAGCTTACAAAATATCGGATCAGAGTCCCTTCAACCTTGCATGCGAGAGAGAAGCGTGACGCGGGCCTATCAAACTAATGTTCGAATTCAGGCCGAAAACTATCCACTTACTTTTGCCGTCGAAATCACTTTCCTCCCTCTGTCTCTCGGCCTTTATCTCCAAACTCCTCCAAAATGAATCACGTCTCCACGTGGTCGCGCAATGGCAGCAAACAGCAGCAACTTCTCTTCCTTTGGCCGGCCATTATCTAGTAAGATTGCGCTCCAATTAGGTAGGCCATGACCTAGATTTGTCTTCTTGATTGGCCTGGATGAATCATCATGGGTCAAGGCTACCATCCATTCCACCGGCGCGATATTTGCATATGTAATAAACCAGCTGCTAATTGGCTATCGACTATCGTAGTGTTGACCAACACCGCCATATGGTTATGCTACCTGCACTGTCACTCTTCCTTACTCTACCGGCCCAGCACTACTGTATGTGCAACCATCATCAGGCCGAATACTATTCTTCTCCGTCTAATCCAAGCAATACTATAGCTTCGCTCTACCATGCCCTTACGCGCGATGTGGTGAAAGAAAACGCGGCCGAGAGAGAACGACCAGTTCCCTGTCCACTCGCTCCTCTCTCTCTCTTCAAGAGACGTGGCGTCAGCTCTCGTGCTCTTCACTTCCCACATCCATCCGACCTGATCGTACGCGCTCTCTCCGTCTCTTACGCTGACGCCATGCCAGTAACAGGTCTCTCTCCCTCTCCCTTTCTTCTTTCAAAGGTGCTGAAAAGGATAGCGTTTGAGCGTACTTGACCCTTGCCAGACCGGATTTCGACCTTTTCACTCTACGCAGACTGCACTACTGAAACTGACAGAAGACATACGGAAGGGAATTGACAAGAAACTGATAACTCTACTTCTTCTCTTCGACTTCAGTAAGGCTTTTGACACCATACTGCCGTGATCACGTCTGCTAGCCAAACTACGGTCTATGGGGTTCTCCAGGGCTGCTTTCATGTGGATAAACTTCTACTTTTCCTACAGACAGCAGGCAGTTTTCACCAATTCAAGTGGCATGTCCTCGTGGCTAGCCACTAATTTAGGAGTTCCACAGGGTTCAGTCCTGGGTCCCCTTTTTTTCTGCCTCTACATTAGTGACGTACGTGACGTGTTACATACTAGGGGCATTCAGAATTTACTTTACGTAGATGATCTACAAATTTATATTCAAGTTCCCCGTAGTAATCTGGAGGAGGACATAGCGAGGATCCAGCTTGCCGCCAGAGCGGTGTCGGAGTGGGCGGCTGATGCCTCTCTCAAACTCAATGCGGGCAAAACTAAGACAATTTTATTTGGATGCAACAAATTTGTTACCGATTTTCAGTCCGAGGAGCACACCCGCAGTGACTTGGAGGACGGTATCGGTATTCCTTACTCCGACTCTGTCAGCAGCCTCGGTGTATTACTCGATTCTAAGCTCTTATGGATACCCCATGTAGATGCTCTAACGAAAAAGTTTAATCGTATATTTTATAGTCTTCGTTGTTTCCGGAAGTACACCACCGAGGTGTGGCGTAGGAGGCTTGCTGAGGCACTGCTGTTCCCTCATCTAGATTACTGTTCAGTAGTATTGCTGGATGCTTCTCAGGAACTACAGAACCTACTGCAAGTGTTACAGAACTCATGTGTTCGTTACGTGGTGGGTCTTAGGAGGGAAGATTACGTCACTCCTCATCGAAGTGCCCTGGGCTGGCTGCACACTGATACAAGGAGGCAGTATTTCATAGCGGTACTTATGTACAAAATCATGCGCATGTATCTCCCAGACTATCTATGGTGCTTTTTCTCTAGATATGTACCCAGGGGCCCCAAAGAGGAGTGACAAAAGAACTCGCTCCTCCCCTGATGCGCACTGAGACTGGAAAACCATCTTTTCGAGTTCAAGGTGGGCATTTTTGGAATTCATTACCTGCTGAGGTTAGGAACCTGCCTTCCCTCAGTAGATTTAAGAACGCAGATAAGGAGTACCTCTTCGTACTCGATTAACGTATCTATGTGTTAATTTATTACGTGCCATCCTATATACACCTTTCTTTTATTGGTATGAGTATATTTAAGGGATGAGTGAGAGGAGTGAATGAGACATATGTAGTGTGAATGTGTTTAATTTTAGCTCCTTGACTGATAGATATTAAGACGCTTTTATATTTAAATTTGTTTACTTCGAACTAATTGTTTTATACTTACTGCACACTATGATATTACTTTTAATTATAAGACTGACTTACTGTGATAATTCTCTAGTATTTAAGACTCCGTATTAGCGACTGTGATATCACCGACGAATAAGTGTGCAATATTTTACATTATTTTATTTTATTTTCTCTGATTCAATTTTGTATTATTACATTTTTATATAATTTTTGTAAGAAACTTGCAAATAAATTCATATCTATTTATCTATCCATCTCTCTCGCCCTGTCGCTCTCATGTGCTTTTCTCTCGTCTCGACACCGCTCCGCATCGTGTAGTAGTGTCTCGGCTCCGAGTGAACACGCTTTCCCTCATTCTCACGTACCGCGAATGTCTGTGTCGTGAGTGTGCGGGTGAAGCCACAGCTAGTGCCAGTGATGCCTCTGCCTTCCTCCTTGTCTTTAGCCAAGACTCTGTGCTAGAAAAAAACCCTAATTCCCATCCCATTAATCTTCTTTTCAAACATAACCTCTCAGTGGCTGGTGTACGGAGTTGGAGTCGTTTCTACGTGGAGGTTCATCTTTCTCTTTTTTATTTCCCAACTTACTCTTATTGTGCCGGATTCTCCGGCACATACTCTTTTCATTCTGCACGCAGCCTTTCCAACTCTCCACGCTGATCGTCGATTTATACGATCAGCGCCTGTTTGAATGAATAAATGTGCGCCTAATACCAAGCGATGTTCCAAATTTATTTTCATCTTTTCACGGTCTCTTACGAAACGTCCGTTTGCGATTATCGAATCACCAATCCAAAACGGCCACAAGTTGAGCGCCAAAATCGAAAGGTTTGTTAATTTATTTATTGTATTGGTGAGTACATGGAATTCTCTCTTTGAGATCGGTGATTTAAATTCTTTTGTAATTATTTCTGTACCCCGCAAATCACTGCAGACCAAATAAAATCATACATAATACGTAGATATAATCTTTAACATATATATAATTAATACAGATAAAATGAGATTTACCCCAATGAGGTTCGTTCTCGCATTCACTAGGATATACACAGTACGTATTTATAGTAGTTGCAACGTAGTATACCGTCCTTGATTGCCGTAGTTGCTCCGTCTGCCATTGTATCTCAGACACATAACTCAGGCCACTGTCCGCGCCGGCGACTCTTTGTCTTCCTTCACACCGAGTCACTCGCTCCCTGCTTTGCACACGAGAAAGACACGTCTATCATCATGACAATAGCTGAAATTTTCCGATATTTCATACATCCATTGCTCCCATATATATACATGGAATCGCTCGCTACAATTTATTGCGTATCTACACTAACTACGCATGTATACAAATCTATTTATAATGACTATATGCTGACCATGAGAATAATGCACTAAAATATTTAATACTTTATTTTATTTGTTTTTCTTTCTCCAAAGGAAAGACCAGGAGATTACATACATTGTTTGATAGGTATGAACACGCACACCTTCATAAAAATGTTCATTAAAAAAATAGAGATTTCTAGGAAAATGTATATTTACAGAAAGTGTAGTTTTGATAAAAAAAACTGGGTAACTTAGGTAGTACATTAATGTTTAGTCTAATCAGAATCATAAAATCTCGCTAAATAGCGGCTTTAGAAATTTTGAGAATTGCCTATTACATGTATTTTTATTGATATAAAAAAAAATACGTTTAAATTATTTTTCAAGAAAAGCAGCATGCTTCGATTTCAAAAAGATCGGCGATGGGGACATAACCTAACCGTTCGATTTGAGATATATTTAGTCTATTAATTTTAGGGTAGTTTTAGTTATCATTTAGTTTATATTAGTATCAAAGTAAGAATGTTTACATAATGTAAATATTGTTTGCACGTATAAGCAATGCGTTCCATAGTTATTCGAAAGAGCTCATCAAACTGTATGTTTTTGTTTTTCCTGCAAAAAGTATCTATTTAATTAGTTTTGGTTAACCCCATTTTTCGTTTAATGATTAAAAAATACCAATGTTCAACTTTCATATCCTATTTGGACATTATTCTCTGGAGTGTTTCTGTTACGTAACGTGTTACGGATGTTTGGCTGTAATTTCGAAAATGATAAAAAATTCTGAATATTTAATATGTTATTCCAGCATAAAAAACCTATTCGATGAATTTTTTCAGATTTATTCACCGTTTCATGGTTGAGCAAATCAAAGTGAGATGATTAAAATTTAATATGTAATCTTATGGGGTGCCAAGCGGCGCATAGATTTGATACAAATAGAAGTCACTTATAAAATGTGTTAAAAATTTTTATAGTTTAAATTAGACTTTATCCTTTATAAAATAAAGAAAAAAGGCTAATTTGGACGATAATAATTTTAATATTGACCCCCATCTGCCATCTTCTATTCGAGGCCTCGAGAACCCTCTCGAGCTGCCCTTCCAGAGTAGCCAAATGGCCTTTGCTCTTGCTAGTGCTCCGTCGCCGATATTTTTTTCTGCGGCGCAGGGCTCTTTATCCTGAGTCGGCTCCTCTTCTCTCTTCATGTGCGGTGCTGCGCTCTCCACTAGAGCCGCGGTGCCAACCGCTTCCTTCTCCACTTTGTCAGGTGGAGGCGCCGTCGAACGCGGGGGCGCAATTCCCGATCCAGCTCAGCAATTGAGACCAAGGGAGGAGCCTCTTCCTCAGTCTCTAGCGACAGACCTTCAAGTAGCTGTACGCACATGCGCATAAAGGTGTCTTTGTCCATCCTGGTTCTAACTCTCGCCTGCTTTACAACTTTCTTGGCCTTCCGCGGGGCCTCGAAGTTTTAAGGTTCAATCTTGACAACGGAGGTTCAATCTTGACGTCGACTTCTTCCACTATATCTACCCGACTCTCCTCAGCGAGTCTATATATTTAAGTTCAAAAGTATTCGAACCTATCTGGGCCGTTATGGTATACGAGCCAGCAAATTTTGGAGTCAATTTAGCACTTAGTCCCTCAGCTGCGAAGTAATGAATCCTGTTCTTCCTCAAGACCTGATCTCCTACATAAGTTGTAATACGTTGCCTGTCGGTCGTGAGACTCATCCGGATATCGGCACGCAACGGCACGTAAATTGACGAACCTATGAATTTTCTTTTTCCAGTTCTCCAGAGCCTCATCTTTTTCCTTCTCTAGAGTTACCAGTTCTTGATTTCTTCGAATAGATGAAGCAGGCAATGGCTGCCTTCCATAGTTTTAGTAGAGCGTGACTGGCACCTATTGAACTACACACACCTGCGTTAAATGCAAATATAAACTCGGACAAGTGTTCGTCCCAAGGTCGATGACTTTCCTAAATAAAAGCAACGAGCATCGTCTTCAATGAGCGATTCGCTCGCTGAATAGGATTCTCCCGTGGATAATAAGGTGGCACCGTAGTATAATGCAGCCCTTTTTCCACCAGAAAGCTATGAATGTCATGGTTTGTAAACTCTGACATTATCGGAGAGAAACCCCCCAGAAACTCCGTATCTCATAAAGACGTGTCTCTGAGCTCCTTAAGGACAGTCTTCGCATTGGCTTTACGAATAGGTATAACCTCAACTCATCGCGTGAATAAATCCTGAAAATCTAGGATAAACTCATAGCCCTTTACAGATTTTGGCAAAGGACTAATTGTATCACCTGCAACCAATTGCTAAGGTCTAGTGATGCTTCTTCGCCCGATAAGCCCTACGTGGGCGTTATATTAACTTTCTTTGTCAGCTGGATGAGTGGCTAAACGATCGTGGAAAAATCTCTTAAAAAGTTTCTATGCCACGGCGCCGTACTCAAGAAATTTCTCAGTTGTTTTAAGTTTCGTGGCGTCGGATATTTCATAATCGGCTAGATTTTCTCTGGATCGGGCTGAAATATGTCTCGGTTCACCAAGACACCGATATATTTTGCGTCTTCTTGACAAAAGACATTCTATTTTCGGTAGACGGTGAGCCATGCCTGTGTACTAGCGGGAATACCTACTCGAGCCGCGCTATATATTCTTCGAATGCCTCAGTCGCGACAATGATATCATCCAAATAACTAAAAGAAAAGGCTCGAGCTGGTCTGATCACTAGATCTATGAGTCACTGAAAGGACGCTCCAATCTAGCCGACTGTAGCTTGTGTAGTATATGATCCATGAACGCCAAAGGATAAGCATCTGGCTTGGATACTGCATTGACCATTCTAAATTTGTTGCACATCTGATACTTGCCGTTCCTTTTTTCCACCATCAGCTGCTATCAGAAGGTTCATTCACTCCAGCCTCGAGCAATTCCTTTACTTGGCGGTGCATTTCTTCTTCAATTTTTTTCGAAACAGGATAATGCTTTTGCTTGATCGGACGCGCTGAGCCGACTTCTATCTCGTGACTTGTCTCTCTAAGTCCAGCCATCTCGAGATCTAAATATCTGTTTTCATCTTTGAAGAATAGCTGATTCTTGCAGGGATCCACCATAGCTTTAAACAGGCAAGCGAAGTGGACTCCAACATATCAGTCAGGGTCCAACGCACGCACTGGCAATCTGTAACTCTGCGGATTTCACTACTGTGCATGCAGCGCCTGGATCGTACAATGCTCGAAGCTTAAAGCTACCAATGTTCACTTGCAGCTACCAATGATCTTCATTCGCGTAGGGATTCGAGCAAGCTTCTATTGATCCCTTTGGTTTCTCGGAGGTCTTCATAACCTCTGAGCAACTATTGCCGGCTTTGGTAACCAAAGCCGACACAAGAAAAAAATTTTCTGTCAGTCGCTTGCCGAACAGAAAATTTTTTACTGATGAAATGCTTACTTCTGAAGCTTATCGGAAATTTTTGAACCTCAAGCAGCTTGCTTTGAGTATATCTGGTACAGTGGTGGGAAATTTTAGCTTTACTTAGGCAGAATACTGCCTTCATAAAGGAGTCCCATACTTCATGTCGGCCCTTTCAACCACCGATTTTCGACCTATCGCGCTGCTATGCTTTCTCTTAAAGGTGTTGCATAATTGCACACTGGTAACTGCCTCACTAAATTGAAGATTCTCGATCCTTTGCACTGAGGATATATGGATGGGTTTTGACAAGAAACTCGTGACGTTACTTTTACTATTTGACTTCAGTAAGGCATTCGACACGATTTTACCCCGTCGTCTTCTCGAAAGGCTAAGGCTTTTCTAGATCTGCACTCGTGTGGATCAGCTCCTTCCTAACAAATCGAGAACAAGCTGTTATTGCTAATGTGTCTGGTGAGTAAGATTGGCTTACCACGAACTTGGGCGTTCCATAGGGCTCAGTGCTGGGGCCCTTGTTGCTTTTCCTCTACATTAACAATATACATTCCTTACTTTATTCTTTGTTCAATTTCTGCTTTTCTTAACCTTATTATTTCTTTTAATACAGATAATCCCCTAGCATCTTCATTTGATAATTCCGTCACCTCCACCTCCTTTTTTAATCCTTTCTTACATTCTTTCAGAACATGTTCCATTGTTTCCTTCTCATTCTTACATACTCTACATACTTTATCGCATTCACTCTTCCAATATTCATATGCACTTTCCTCATTTCCTACCCTAAATCTTGCTATAATACTTCCTTCCCGCCCTTTTAAATCCTTTGTTAAGTGTTTGGGCGCATTTTCGGTCATTATTGTCTTATACCTAACGCAACTTTTCGATATATATATTTTTGCTTTCCTACTTTCTATATCTTTCTCTTTCCATCTATTAAACAATTCTTCTACTATTTGACCACCCTCCTTTCTTATACTTGCTTTTTCGTTTTTATCTAGACTAACATTTTTCCAACACATCTTTCTATCTGTCTCCCATTTTCCTTGACTTTCCTCCTTTTTTTCTTTCTCTATTTCATCTAAACACTTTTTAACCAATTCTTTATCCGACTCTCTCGCTTTTTCTTCATATGTAACTGCACTTTTAATCGCTTGTAGGCTAGTTGAAATTTCTTTTGTCTCTTCTAAAACTAAATAATCTGCCGTACTCCAGTGGATTCCTAACGCCCACTTTAAATATTTTCTTTATACTCTATCCAATTCTAATCTTCTCTTGCAACCCCAAACCTCCGCTCTATATAATCCTACTGATTCTACTAAAGCTTTATATAATTTAATTCTTCTTACATATGAATTCTTAAACATATATTCTCCTATACTCCATGTACTTCTCATAACTGCTTCTGCTTTTCTTTTTAGTTCCCTCATTTGACTATCATTTGCCACATTCTTTTGCAAAATAAAATCTAAATATTTAATTTCTTTAACCTCCTCTATATCTCCAGCACCGCATTTCCATACTCTTTTCCTTTTCTTACCCCTGCCCTTTTCAAAAACTACTACTTTGCATTTTTCTATACTTATCTCAAACCCTTTCTTCTTTACATACTGTTCGAATCTTTCTATCATATAATCTAACTCTTCTTTACTCTTCGCTATTAGTACTATATCATCTGCATAACTTAATGTCCAAATATTTGTATTTCCTAACGTTATTCTCCCAAATGTCCTTCCTTCATGGTATCTTCTAAATCTTTTACATATATGATATACAATGTTGGACTAAGTGGGCAATCTTGTCTAACTCCTTTTACTGTCCAAAATTCCGTCGCTATATTTTGGTTAACTCTTACAATGTTTTTGTCTCTTCATACGTTTCTAGTATTCTATTTTTCAGCTTTACACCTACTTCAATCTTGTCCATACATTCTTTTAATTGTTCCCTGCTACTTTATCGAACGCTCCTTTTAGATCTGCGAATAATACAAAAAGTTTCCCTTCGTTCTTTTTAATGTCCCTATTTATCAAATAATTTAATATGTATATACAATCTATAACTCCCCTTTTTTCCCTAAATCCAAATTGTGTTTCACTTAAATTTTTTTCTATTACTTTTTTTAATTTATCATTTAATATTCCTGCAAAAATCTTATAAGTCGCGTCCATGATTGTTATCCCCCTATAATTTTTTATATCGCTTTTGTCCCTTTTTTTAAAAACCGGAGATATTATTCCTGTTTTCCAATCTTCTACTATACCACCGTCTTTCCATATTAATCTTACCAACTTTTTATATGCTTCCGCTAATTCTCTTGTAGCCAAGGTAAATAACCACGATTCATTTTCTATTCCATCCTCACCTACTGCTTTACCTTTTTTTAATTTATTTATCTGTCTCTCAAATTTTTTATCCGTAATTTCTTCTTCTTCCTCTTCATCAGTCCAGACATTTTCCTCTTCATCCAACTTCATTACTTTTCTTTCTTCTACTCCTTCCAAACTTTCCATAAAATACTTTTTCAATTGTTCCAATAATATTGCTTCTTCTAAACCTTTCTTTTTTCTTCTTTTATTAATATGTCTCCACACTTCAGCTTCCGTTTTGACATTATTTATATTCTTTCCTTCTTCCTTTTCATGTTCTTTCTTTTTCTCCTTACACCATTCCTTGTATTTTTTTTTCTCCTCTAAATACTGTTCTCTCGTTATTAATTTATTTTTTAATTCTCTTAGCTTGCGTCTAACCAGTCTTTTTCTCTCCATCCATTTCTTATTGTACCATACTCTTTGGCCTAGCTCCCATTTTTTCCACTTCCTTACCTCTATTTTCTTTGATTCATGTATTTTATTTTTTATTTCTTTCCATATTTCATTCCATTCTATTTTAACACTTTTCCACTCTTCTTATTTCTTATGATAATGTTCTACCCCTTCTATTTCTTCCTTATCTTTGTTTACTTTACTCTTTTTACTTTCTCCTTCTATCACATCTACTAGTGGTAAGTAATTTGATTCACATCTTTCCTCTGCTGTTAAACTTATTACCTTTCCATATACTTCGTTATTTATAATTACATAGTCTATAACTGTTTACACCCGTTTACAATCATCCAGCCTCTTTCACTTAATTCTTTTACTAACAATCGTCCATCTTTATTCACCACCTTATCCTTTCATTTCCTCGTGTACCTCTCCTTTCCATCTTCCTATCATCAAATTATTTTCATTTCTCTCTATTATCGTTTCTTTCAAGAATTTGGTGGTTTTCTCCATGCTCTTGCTGTACACAGTTATGATTCTCCATACCTGATTACTTATTTCTACTTTTCTTTTTACTATATTCTTACTACATTTTGCTTCTTCCTTCTCCTTAAACTCTTTTCTTACTTCTGAAATTATACCTCCCATTGCTCTACCTTTTTTCTTTTCTCTTACAGCTGGTTTGCATTTCCAATTATATTCCTTAGGTAGATACTTTTTTAGTGTGTTCCATTTTTCTCATCCACCCAAGTCTCTGTGAGTCCTATGATGTCACATTTCTTTAAAAACTACCATACCTCACTCCATTTATTTTTCACTCCTGCTATATTCCAATAACATACTTTTATTGCACTCTGTCCATCTTTCTCTAAGCCGACTCTTGCCGAAAATTTGAACCTTCACTTTCTCTTCTTTCTAAATGTTCTTCAAACCGATCCATCTGTTCGTTCCATTTCAATCATTTGTTATTCACACACATTTTCATGTATCCAACTCTAACGCTGCATCCCTCTTATCTTTTTCTTCTTGACACTGATCTTATTTTATTCTGAATTTCTCTTTCTTTCCATGTCATATCGTCTTCAATATAAATTTTCGTTTAACTTAAATTCTTTTTTTCATCATAACCTCTTTTTCTTCTCCACGCTCTCTACTGTCGCTATAGTTATTTTTCTATTCTCTCTTGTTTTAATATTGTATGCCTTTCTAATCTTCATTTCTACTTTAACTTTGATTTTCAGAAAATTTCTTACTGCATCTTCCAGGTCGGCATCTTCGAAATCCACTCCTTTTATTACTATATTTTTCTTTTTTCTTCTCTTTCTTTTCTTTCTTGGTTTATTAATGCTGTTTGTTAGAGTAAAGATTGCGGTTTAGCAGGCAGGATTGTTGGAATTAGCATCAATCCATGGTAGGGAACTTTCCAACCCCATCCAAGGAGATTTACTCTACTACTATTGTTGTGTTTGCAAATAAGTTCGCTTTCCTAGCAATCTTGTGGCGTCAGCTGTTAAAGGTAACTAAGATAGTGAAAATATGGCAATTTATGATCATTTTTTTAATGATTGGAAGCGACATGATGCTAGGCATTTATCATTCGATTTTTCGCCGTATAACAAAGCTACAACTGATTCCGTTTGTAATGCCCAACCCATATTTTTCAATTATTGTTTACTTTTATTTTGTGTATTTTATTAAGTATCGTGTTTAGTTTATTATGTAAAAAGCGCCGCGAGCGTAAGTGATTGATGTATATATGTATATACGCCGAGAGTGGAAAGCTTGAGCGCAGACGAGCCCGCCCGAGCTTTGGCGAGCGCGCCCCACTCAGATTGTAATAACGCGGAGGAGGAAAAGCTCGGAGCAGAGGGGATAACCCTTTGGCTCCGATCTCAGTATAAAAGGCGTTGAGCCGCCAGTGAAAGCACATTCGCTTCGACTCTGACATCCAAGCCTCTTCCTCGGGCCCACCTGAGTGCTTTCCCGCCTCTAATATTTTATTTGAGCTGGAATAAATCATTGTCTTTTGTTAGAAGTAGTTTAATTATTTATTTATTTTAAAACATTAAAGCTTAAAGCTCGTTGCGCGGCAATCGTGAACCCGAGTTTTAAGCAATAAATAACAAGCTTGCACTTACGGCAGGTGGCGATTGTACAGTTCATTACGTGGCTGTACAGTCTACCTAATGCCGTGAGAGTTAAAATAAAATCATTTTAAATAATCCTACAATCCGTTGTACAAGTCCACCTAGAGATTAGGATTATAATCAAAAGTAAAAACAAATTGAAAGAAAAATAAGATAAGACTCTTGGCGATTATGTAGTCCATGGCGTGGCTGCATAGCCTACCAAACAGTCATATCCTGCCTATAAATAATATAAGAAACAGTATCTAGCAATCGTTCAATACGAGGCGATTGCGAACACACGCTAAAATTAAAGGTTAAAACAATAAGTGTTAAGCGGTTGCCCATTGCCCAGCAAGCGTGAACGCACGATAAAAATTACAAATAAAGCTCTCGTAAGCTCTGGCCGCATTATGCAGTCCATTGCGGACGCATAATCGCCACCCAGACTGATGATAGTTTAACCGAGAAAAAGAACCGCGAATGAAGCGAAAAATAAAAGTATAAACGCGATTTTGCAAGTGATATTTCGAGCCCGAACTCTTTAGAATATTGTGTTAGACGCGCATCGTGAACAAAGACGCTCAGCGCAAGTGGCGTGACCGTCACACGTTGGAGCACCTATATCTTCCATACTTGCATTCTCTCGCAAAATAAAACTTCCAAATTTTGCTATATATGTTTAAAATGTTTCGTAAAAAATTTTAAGAAAATTTTTATTTCAATTGTAGAAAATGAAGATGTGGTATTACAGCCACTAAATGCGTGTATAAAGATAAGAAACTTCTGATATTGTGTACATTTAAAACTACTGTGCCTGCACAACATTTTAGCCAGCTTTCCAATACCTGGTTTCAATGAGCTAATCCTTCTCCCGAATGAATATATCTTATGTAAGCTTGTTAAATGATTATATCTGGCCAAATTCCAAATGGTTGAATAGTCAAATTTTCGAGGAAATTCAAAATTGTCAAAAAAGAACGTATAAAAAACTATTGATTTTTAATATGTTCTTTTTTTTTCAATTATTTCAACTATTTCAATTACCAATGCAAAAAACTATTTATTTTTAATATGTTCTTTTTTGACAATTTTAAATTCCCTCGAGAATTTGACAATTCGACAATTTGGAATTTGGTCAGATATAATCATTTAACAGACTTACATGAGAAGTATTCATTCGATTCGTGTCTCGGAGCGTTGTCAAATAGGTCCTGCGGCCCGACTTAAGGGCGACTTTATTAAAATATATGAGAAATCGTGGCTAGCTTTTAAGTTTTATAGTAAAGTCAATATACATCATAGAGAATTCCGAAAAGTACTGTTCAAAGGTGTAGATTCTAAGCTTTCATTTGAATTTTAGAGCGCTTTATTAGCACTTTTCATTCAAAAGCCATCTAAAATAAAGTTAAATTTTGGGTCTTAAAATTTAGCCTTTATTTCAATTCTGTTTACAGAATTAACTCAATGTTGGATTACTTATAGATTTTGAATCAAAAGTGCTAATAACTCGCTCTAAAATAAAAATGAAAGCTTATCAAATATACTTTTGATTTGTACCTTACGGCATTCTCTACAATAAGCTCTGAGACACGTATCTCATACTTTCGATCGAAGCCTCCCCGTGTAAGTACCTCATATTATTTAACACACTAACGGGTGTCCAGTGTTTTTTATATTCCAAGTATATTAAGCCTTGTATACTTTTTTTAAAATCAATATTGGACTACGGAAACCCTAATATATTGTTCATTTAAGTCTTTAAGGTTTTTACTAAAACAAATAAATTTACTGTCATCATATTTGCTGAGAAATATCGAACTGAAGAAAAGAAGTCAAATTGCTGAAGTCTAAAATATTACTATGCGTCCGCTATCGGTTGAAATAATGAACCTACTATCCCACAGTATATGAATAAATTTAAAAAATCCTCGAACTTCTAATGAAGTGACAAATATAAGCCTCAAACTTGTGATTTTCGCTTATTGATAAATATATATATACATATATTTATATATTTTTATCATTTTAGCTTCATATACAAGTAGATATCCTGGGTGAGGATCGGTGGGATGCCAATTTTCGTGAACGATATTCAAATAAGTATATTGTCATCACTTTTGTACTTGTATTTGGAGGTTTATTTGGAATTATCTATTATGGTCAATACGTTGAATACATTCAAATGTTCCAACCACTTGTAAGTAAAACTTAATTTCTTTAGATTGGATATAGTTTTACAAATATATTTTAACGTTGTTATATATTTTAGGCAGAAAAGCAGTATCCATGGACAAATAAAAAATATTATACTTTTGAAAAATTAGATTAGTATATAATCCTACGCAAAAATGATATTAAGGAATATTAATGACACTTATAATACCGACTTGTATTCTTATAACACTAAAATAAATGTCAAAATATTTCATTTTAAAAGGATCTAAAAACTTTATTAGTTTACATAAATTCATAATTTATACTTTGTATTATAGGTGTGACGTAGCATTTTTAATAATAAACTATACATATACTAAGAATTATTCCGCGAGCGTACTAGGCAACGAATTCCGAACGTCAAACGAC
>UELV01164559.1:0-10460 GCA_900490015.1 Megastigmus stigmatizans
ATGCCATATTAAGAAATGGTATGTAAAGCATAATTTCATGTAGTTACGTTTTTCTTTTATTTAGCGTATGTCTGTTTTTAAGAGACTTTTTAGTATTAAACAACGTATGTGTTGTTTACAGCGAATTTTGCACTAATTTTTATTTAGTTATATATTTAGTTTACATTCTAGCAGCATCCGAAATAAGTGGAAATAAGAAAAACATTTGTTTTAAACAATGAGCGCAGTATAAACATATAATTGCGAATATTGTTGCGAGTTTATTTGTTAATGATAATCGATGATATGAACCTAATTTGAATCAAGAATTATAATATTAATCTGTGTTTCGATTTTTACTTTTCAACTATTAACATTGTTAAAATCAAATTACAAACTGCAATTTAGTTTAATTAATGGTTTAATATAAATTTATATATTTCTTATTTTAGAGCAAAAACGAGCATATGAAATATTATATTTCCTATACTTTTGTTTTGCGATAATTATAATTATTTGATGTGTAAGTTTAGAAGTAAGAAAACTGCATGGAAAACGTGTGAGAGCAAGAGAGATGACAAATGCGCTCTCTCTCACTCCTACACACCTTCCTATGCAAGCATCAGCCCATCGAGGGTATAAAAGCGGACAGATTTGCCCTATGCGATGGGACTCGTCTACGACCCATGGTTGCGGTCTGACGTGTATTCCACACTTAAAAAAAAATAATAAAGTTCTCATTTCTAAAAATATCAATTCTAGCATTTCTTACAAAAACCAAACATTTCGAAAACTAACATAAATCAAAATACTTGCATTCAAATCAAAATTTCAAATTTGTTCAATTGAATTTATTATATTTGCAGAGAATTTCAATTAAAGAATAAATAAAAGAAAAAGAAATCACATTCACAGCAATTCAAAATAATATATAAAAAAAAAAAAAAAAAATAAGGATAAAGTTATTTTTATTTTCTATTTTCTTTAATGCATGAAAACTTTGTAGTTAGAAAATTAATTTCATTAAAGTACTCTTAGACCATCTGAGAAGATAGGCAAGAAGTTGTATTAGTTTTCCTATATACTTCTGGACCATCTATACAGATACACACACTGCACCCACACCACGATGACGATGCCTGATGCAGAACGATCCGCGCAAGTATGCACCGCGATGAGGGCAAAAGGCCAGGAGTCGACCCACTCCTCACGGCCAGCGGCCAGGACAAGGTGGGACTTCGCCCCTACACGTACTTCCTCGGCTCCGAAGAAGAGAGGCCAGCAGGCGGCACACCAACACAGTGCTGATGCCGATGCCGGGTGTAAGAGACGCCGAAACACGGCGACGACGACGTCGAGGGTTTCGCCACCCACCCGCACTTATCCCAACGACAGACGTCGAGGTAACCACGCGCGTAACATCGAGAGCGTCCACGGGGAGAACCACCAGCGACGGCACACGCACCAAACCCGCAACACGCGACGGCAATAATCTGGGGGTCATTTTCAATGCCGCCAGTAGAGCGAGAGAGAAGGAAGAACGGTGTGAAGAAGAATCGGCGATAACGCGTTATGGAGCGACCACAATGGTGCGTAGATGGAACCGCGAGTTCCCTAGTCGACGCCGCGCATGCTCCATACGGAAACTGGGGGATATTGGTGGGAATTCTGATAAAATATTATTGCGCGATGCCGTTCGAATTACGCGCGTGATAGTAAGACCCAGATAAGGAGCTAGGTCAGCCTCAGGAGCCAATCAGCGACGACGATCGTAATAATCTCGATAGAAGTGAGAGATAGTGTCTCTAGGTTTACCAAAAAGAAATAAACTAATCAAATTTGGACTACGCCAGTAGAGAGCATAGCAGCACGCGATCTCGAATTACTACCGCAACTAAACAACATACGAGTGAAATATATTTTCGTAGACGATCATTAATAGCGTCGAGGGTAATCCTATTCACCAGCGACCCCAGATAAACCGATCAGCAGCGACGAGAGCCCTAATGGTTTTACCAAATACGCGGGTAGAAGGAGATTTGGAGTTACGTTTCGACCAGGTTCTTACGACGGTGAGTGGGCCAGACGGCGCCACTGAGGTTGTCCAGCAACCAAATGAGGTGAGTCGTAACAATTAAAACAGTGCGCGATTGGTGAGTGGTTCCCGCGATTATTGACAATTATTGCGACGGACGACTCAAGTGAGTGCGACGTGTTTTTGCTGCGGGAGCATGTTTTTTTTCGGTAATTAAATTCTTTCGCGAAAATTTATACTACACAGCTACGGCGTGGGTTGCGACGCGAGCCGCATGGCGGATACGAACTCCACACGCGAAACAGCGACGGACGCGAAACGTAGCCTGTAATCAGTTAGGAAATAAATCGTTTTTATTTTTAAATTAAATTACATCAGAATCATCATTGTGAGCACGCCTATCGCCATTTCTCATTCCTCAATAGCTTCCCACACATTATTTTTATTGTACGCGCCATGCCCAAATAGCGACGCCAGGAGTAACGAGAAGCAGCAGATCGGAGAATTCAAGGCGACGAGCGCAACGAGAGTTCGCAGTTTCCAGCGAGCCGCTTAATAGAATCTCCTCTGGGAGCGAGTTTTTGAATTTAACCGGATAACGTGGTTGAGAATTCGTCATCTGACGCCGATGTGTCTGGCGCCTCATTAGAAATAGTATAGGCGACGACCAGTTGATTAAGTAAATCTGTATCAGTTTAGGTCATTGCATTATTATGGAATTTCTTATTAAAATAGTTATTAACATTCTATTTATTCATTATATTCTTTGTATTATTTTGTAAAGGAATTTTTTTCAAAAGTTTGTATGCTGTACTGTCCGATGACATCGTCTGTTTATTTAAAATCTTTTATTAGGAAAATCAATCTTTGATTTATCCATTTAAAAGAACTCTGATCCTAAAATTCCTCCGGAAGGTATTTGGAAGCTATTTAGCACAATCAAAAATTCGGCTGCAACACCAGCGATCTCATGGATGACTGTACCGAGAGTGAATGTACATTTTGAATAATCTAATTGTTATAAAAGGAATTAATTTACTTACGAAACTCAACTCTATGGTATGAGCTCGCACAATAGGTCGTCTGTCTGGATTAAATTAATCGAGCGCATTTTCGTCTCGCCAGTTCCCTTGACAGTACTCGCTTGGTGGGAACTCCGACGATTTTTCGAAGTTTGTTGCTTTCAGAAATTAAATCTGCGGCATTTCTCTGTCCGATAACCCTTCATTTTACAGTCGTTGCAGGTAGGTACACTTAAAGGCTGTTTATTGTGGTAGGTATCTATGTGTTCCGTGCGATTGCACAATTGAAAGGTCATCTCTGCACATGTTTGCATCTGAGGGTTTCTTTAGTTTGAGCCCCGTTCTGTTATTTAAAAGCCTTGATTAGCCGTGTGGCCTAGTTTGCTACAAACTTGGCATGTCACAGTGCCTAAATGAATTGTTACCGTTTTTATACTTATTAGTTGTATGTCTGATTTTTTTACAAATTTAGCCTATGCCTATTGAGTAACATTGGCTAGCAGCATGACCCGATTTGTTACATAGCTAACATGCCAGGCTGATTTTCCCTTTAAGAAAACACCGGACCTCTGTGTGTCCAAGCTTTTTGCAATAATGACAATATGTCTTATTTCGTGAGGTATAGTCTGAAATTTGAAGATCATCCTTTTGGAAAATTTGTTATACATATGTATTTCTTTTAATCCTTGTCTCCGATTTCATCTGTCTTTGTTTCAATAGTTTATTTTGAATTTCCAATTGTTTTTCAATTGTAATGGCCTTTTTTATAATGTTTTGTATATTTGTGTTATTATCCAATCATTGCTCGACCTCGGGTTTCAAACCTCGATTAAAACATTGCGCTATACTTGTTTCGGTACTAGTCTTAAAGGTTATCTCAAGTCAGCCAGTGGCTAGCTATTGGGCTTCCAATATCTTGCGCCCGATTTCTTTATCGTCGTCCAAATTTGGCTTTATTTAATTTGACCAAATTTTCTTCGACCTCTGCGCCGATTATTTCATTTGCCTCTCTGTGAAAACTTGCAGAAATAGGCTTAAAGGGAGGTTTGATCCGTCGAATTCTGGTACCCTCGAATTAAGACATCCTTAAGGGAAACCGTCTGGTTGTTCGGTAAAATCGCTTCATTGGCCATGTTTATGTTTTCTTTTATTGATCTTATGGTTATTTCGATATCGCTAACGCTACTACTTTCGTCTCTCACTGAGCTAAAAGTAGATGATGGTAGATTCGGTTCTAATGCGACTTGTAAATTTTCTTCGCGTGATATTTTAGGTTTTCGTGCGAAGGGATCGAATGACTCAATCTCGTTTTGTGACTTAGTGTTATTTTCCGCTTGTTTCCGAGGAACTCGTCCTTGACTCATATATTAGATTTCGTGATCAATTTGTTAAATGAAATAAAATATATTTAAATTCTCAGAAACTACGAATGATTGTAGACAAACAAATTTTAAGAAATATTTAATCTAAATACAATCAATCAAGACGTGCAAAGAAAATTAAATAGTTATATATATTATACGTTTTGTTAATTTGAATTTTCGAAGAAAATGTATCAGAAATTTTTAAACCATTTTACATTCTAATAGCAATAATATATAAGAAAATGTGACTTATAATAATTTGAATGAAACAGTAAAAAGAATATAAAGTCAAAAAAATCAAATATACAGGGTGTTAATGAGTAGAATAATATAATAAGAATATAGAATAAGTTAATAAATAGAATAGGTTCTACTGCATCGGATAGAGCGGAAAATTCTAAATATCTCCCCGCCGCACACTCGGTCCCAAATGGGAATGAATGGTCAAAAATCCCGATTCATCTGGATTTTTACGATTGCTGAAGCGATTGGGAATCAATATCCGCTGCACTTTATCACTTTTCAGATGGATCAGAATTTACAAGTAAATTCAGCCACAAAAATACTGTTACGTCCCGAAGGGACGTAAATAATTATTATTCAATTATACATAGATATATAATTTATGTGGTTACGGTTACTGTATCAATTGGTTAGCTCTAGTATCCAATTGTTTATCGTGAGGTTGGGTCAGAATTTTGAGTCAAAGACTTATAGTTTAAACTTTAATCGTTTATTTTTATGAATACCCGAGCGAGATCGCGTATAGTTGACGTGTCTATTCGAGGGACTCTGACTGTGATCGGCTTAATCGGCTCGATCTGTCTCTGATTGAAGCTTAAAATGGACTAATTGATTTGTCTTACTGGATTAGGCAGGATACCTCGGTTCCTGCCGAAAGTCCAGAGAGGTGGTAAAAGATAAGTGTGTCAGGAGTCCGTCGAGTACTAACAGGTCAGCGCGTGAAGCAATCGGCTGCGCTTAGTAACAGAGCTGAACGTCCGACGCGCGAAAAATATGGTATTTATGAAGTTGGACCATTTTTAACTCATGATCAAGCGGTGCGTTAATTTTGTTGCGTAGTGTATGTAGATATGACATAATGCGTATATATTTGTATACAGGAACTTCGATCAAGCTAAAGTGCAGCAGATCTTGATTCTCCATCGCTTTAGCTATCTTTTGGTATTTTTTAAAAAATTTTATCGTAAAAATCCAGATGAAGCCGTCATTTGCCTGTTGCGACTTTTGCGAAAAAAGTTTAACAGGCAGACTGCATCGTTGCAAGTTTATAGTCAATTCGTGATTTTGAAATAACGTCTAGTGCTTCATGGGAACTATTTTTTATTTAGTATAATGCAACTATCTATTTACAAACGTATATTCAATTATTAGATATGAATTATGAAAGCATTTAAATCTAAGATGGTTCATAGTAACTGCCAAAAACTTTTTTAACTTGTACTTAAGTGGATATCAGTTATTTTGAATTTAAAATAAATTAAATACTAAATGAATTAATTTTTTACTGGACTTAATTAATTTAATTCAATATTATTTCGATGAAACCACAATGTAATTTGTACAAATTATCTGAAATATTGAGAAAAAATAACGAAAACTAATTCGTACGCGTAATTAATCAATATTTTAGAAATTAATTTAATTCGAACCGATATATCATTGATTAATATCGAAGAAAAATGCGTTTCATGAAATTTTGCTAGTCAAATTATTGATGTGAGTCAATAATTTCAATTATTATTATTAATTTAAAAAACGGAAAACTAAATTTTAGGCCTCGTTTTTTAGATGCATAAAATTCTATTTTATCTTCTGGGTGAAAAAATAATGTTTGCTTTACATGCAATCGAGTTAACACGGCTCTCAAGCTCTGGGCCTAATAATCTACAGTCATTAATGCTATAATTCTCTTTTTTACTTTGGGGATTAACGCATTATTATGTAAAATAGAAACCTTTGTATTTTGGGCCATATCTATCCAAATGCTTCGAAATGGCACACGCTTTAAGAATTACAAAAAAGTGTTTTTTAGCTATAAATTGAAAAAAAAAATTTCGTAAAGTATAAATAGACGAAGTGCAAGAACTATAAAAAATACATCTATTTTCTATAGAACACTTTTCTCTAAAATCAATTCCTTCCACGATAACAGTAGTGAAACGGGGGAAATTGCTAAAAAAACCTCTTTTTGGACATTAACATTGAATATATTAATTCTCATAAAAGTATTAAATGTAAAAGTTGTAGAGCATACGAAAACAAAACTTTTCCCTAGTAAAATTTTTTACTTGGAGCGAATCGTTTTAAGATAACGGTAGAAAAATGGTCAAAAATGCTTAAATTAGCCAAAAATGATCGTTTTTTAGGCTTTAACATTAAGAATATTTATTTGCCATTAAAGTGTTAAATGTAAAAGTAGAGAATTAAAAAACATACTTTTCCTCTCATATAAACTTTTTTGTAATAGCAGATCCATTCAAGATAACAATGGAAAAACAATTTGAAATGCTTAAATTAGCTAAAAATGACCTTTTTGGCCTTTAACAATAAAATATGAATTTGTCATAAAAGTATTACATATAAACGTTGTAGAGTACAAAAAAAAACACTTTTCTCTATTAAACATTTTTTTACGGGTGTTTCTTTTCAAAATAACAGTGTAAAAACGGTTAAAACGCTAATCTAAGTATAAAAATAGTCATGTTTAGAACATAAAAAATTTGACTAAATTTGAAATGTAGTCCATCGTTAAGATGCAGCTTCCTTGAAGATTTGGAAGAAAGTCCCGGAGCTTGCACAAGGCGCGCTCAGAACACCACGCTCGCCGTTCCGACACCTCTTCGCAGCTCCGCATAGGCGTCGACACCACTACAGCAGCGTGGCGTTCTTAGAGGTACAGAAATCGCACAACTTGCAATTTTTTCTGATTTCTTTTCGCGAATTGCAAGTCAGTGACAACGAGAGAAATTTACTCATACTTTTCTCGCGTGTTTTAGTTCGTTTTGACTATTAGTCATACCTAAATTCAATTTTCATCTCATGAAAATTCCAATATATTTTCGGCAATGCACGTAATGGCCGTTTCTCTCACTCGAGTAATTAGGCGTTAAACGGCAAAATTCTTTTTCTTCTCCGCGCTTGTAATACGCGACGCTGATTTCGCGCGCAAACCAAGCGCGGAAATCACGAAGTTTTCTCTGCCACCTGAAGGGAGAAATTTTCTCCCTGCACCACGCCAACGCACAACGCACCGACTCGGAAATAATTTAACGAACATCACCGCGGCAATAAATATTCTCTTTGCTTAAACGCAACTGTTTAAAGCAAATTTGCTAACGGTCGCGAAATTTCTAAGATCTCGCATAAATAAAACGAGCGATCAGCTCAATAAATTTGGCAACCACGAATTTTATCTATGGCCGCATCAACTACCTCAAGACATCGTCGAGCAACGGTTATAATTCTTAACAAAGCGCCGTGAGTACGAGGAGTCGACCTCCTGGCACACTTATAAATTTTCTGATTTAAATTATTATGTTTCTATGTAAAGTTATTCAGCGGGCTCTTTGGCTCTGGATTTTTGGAAATGTCGTACTCGTCGATTCACAGTAATTTCTTACGGTGCACACGACCGAGAATTAATGAGCCGAGACACCCGCTGATTTCATTAATTTTTTCCTTTGCTCAACAATCTCTTCATATTATTAATTAATTAGTGAAAGCACCAGAAAAATCGACTTTAGATCAAAAATATTTCTTTTAACGTTTCCGAATACTTTTATATCGTTCTGACAAATGCGAAATTGATATCTCATTATTTTTTTATTATTTATACTTACAAGATTTATGATAATTCATGACCATTTATGTATATCATATTTATTATGTCTTTTATCGATAAATATTTACACATATTATAATATCTTGTGTGGCACTGGCAGAAAAAATACTCCTCGATCATTATCATTTTTGATGCTGAGTGCTCGTGTGTGAGAGAAAATTTCAAACACTCCAGTGGTCCACTCACAGTAGTCTCTTACCTTGCGTGCGAGAGATCAATTCCATCACGCGAGAAAAATCGCGGTCATTTTCAAATATAAATACATACGCATGTGGAACAAAATTTCAAACACTTCAGTGGTTGACTCACAGTAGTCTCTTACCCTGGGTGCGAGAGATCTATTCCATCACGCGAAACATCGTCGCGATTATTTCGTTATATAAAATCTCATACACGTGCAGGGCAAATGTCTTGTGTTCTGTTCGTCGATTCACAGTAATCTCTTACGGCAGACATGGGAGACCTACCTAACACACGAGATTTTAATTCGAATATTTTTCAAATATAATGTAACGAGAATATCTCTTCACCACTATCAAGTAATATTAAGGTATATTCATATTCGCATAATTTTAAGTAATATATAAGGCAACTTTCCCTTCAGCAATTGCTCTAACTCGTTAGGTGACTCTTCCCCTCGGCAACCACTCCTTCGCGTGGCATGCTCCGCACACCCACTCAAATTGACTCTACCCTGGGAAAGGACGCGGAGACCGACCATTTAAATATCTCTTTCACTCAATTGACGGGCGACTTGGGTGAGGCGAATGCCACGGGGCAACCGCCATCCGCAAATTTTATAATAGATTGTTACATGCATCTATAAAATGCATAATAGAAAAGAGCTCGAGAGCTAGGCCGATCCAATGAGCACTCACCAACGCACTTGGCGGCTCGCGAGTTCGCTCATTGGTACGCGCCAGCTCGGCTCGAGTGTATAAAGACGGGCGAATAGTCTAACCGAGTACCACTCCTTCGCCGGCCATCCGCCGACGCGAACGGAATTATTCGCTACCAAACCGCCGACGCGACACCGATACACACGTATACCAGCGGCAGCCAGCGCAGGGACTAAGAGTTATAATATATAGGATTATAACATATTACTATAGTCTTCTTCATTCCGCCTCCTCCACCTTCGCAGTAGGAAGCAGCAGCAGTAGCAGAATGGGGACGCCCCACCTTGCGCCGCCCGCACTAGCGCCGCCACTCGCGGTTCTCCCACTCGGTAATTAGAGCACGCGTGAAAGCGACGAGCAAGTAGAGGAGAAAGCGCCAAGTAGGGTAGGAGTAGGAACGAAAGTAGCGGGTAGGAAGCCGAAGATAGAGAAGCCGAAGAGAGGAAGAGGACGAGCAGCAGAATAGAAGAAGATAGGAAGAGAAAGGGAGATAGGAGTGCCAGAGTCACTAGAGAGAAAAGAGGGAGGGAGCAGAAGAAGACCCAGAAGGGAGAGAAGAGGACGAAGGGACGATGGAAGCGCCGAAGGTCCCACCAACGGCAGGGGTAACGACCACCCCGATGACCACGGTGACCACCACGGTCACGGCTGCGTCGAGGGCTGCGAAGCCAACGCCCACTTTGGTGACTACCAGTTAGGCCGCGGTGGTGGCGATGCCCCCGACCCAGGAGCACCGGAGAATGGCTAGCCTCCAAGAAGCCATGGCCACAGGAGCCTACCCGCGCCGATTAGCCCAGGCCGTACCAAAGAACCACGAGCCGCGCCTCGTATTGCGGATGAGCGAGGAAACCTAGCGGTTGGTGGATCGCCTCGAGAGATTGCCGGAAGAAACGAGGAACCACATCCTGGAGGGGATCTTTGGAGAGCGACGGAACCAACGTACACCACGACACGGGCCTGGAGGTGACAGCGACCGTGGGCTGATGCACGGGGCCGACCGGTGGAGCCCACCAACGAAGCGACGACGACGATGAGGCAAGCGAGCAGCAACCCGCACGACATACCACTCGCGTGCTCACGCTTGCCCAGACGCACCCCCGCCGACGACGAGGATGATGAGCGACGACGACGACGAGGATGAGAAGCGACGAAAACGACGAGGAAGCAGTGACGACAGACAACAACACTGCGCGTAGCAGCCGACACTGGCACATGCACACGCCACTGCGCCGATGTATGCGTGTGAGTGCGACGCGACCCCTACGGAGCGAAAACCCATAGAAAAAGGCACGCACA
>UELV01164560.1:0-16340 GCA_900490015.1 Megastigmus stigmatizans
CCCTTATGGTCTGAACTGCATGCGCTAGTACCGTATTTATATGAGAAGTGAAATATAATTGGTTTCATTGTAAAATATCAATTAGAACCTTAGATATATTGCAAAATCCATTTTTGGGGGTGGATTTCGAGGGCGGATTTCACCCCCTCAAAGTGTTTTTCCGCCGATAAAAAAAAACACGTGTTACTTATTTTTTTATGAACTACAACATATCAAAAGAATATTGAAAACGGTGAGGTCGGGTTGGGAGACCTTCCTTGTTAGACGTTTTTTCAATTTACTTATATAAGGATCTTCTATTTGTAATTTAATGAAATCTTTGAATGTCTTAATCAACTCCTTATCCGGCGAAATACTTAGCATTGTAGCTATGTTTATTTCCGCATCTGTATTTTGCGACGTTTCGCACATTTGCGGGCTACTCGAGTAGTCTGCTACATTATTTTTCTTGCCAGGTAAATATTCTGCTTCGATCTCATAATCTTGCAACGATAAATTCCACGCTGTAAGCGGGCATTACTGAATTTACAGCATTTTAGAAACGTTAATGCTTCGTGGTCTGTGCGCACGATAATCTTTTTTGCCCCCCGTAAATAAGTATCTAATCGCTTAATAGCCCAAACGATTGCAAGCATATCTTTTTCAGTAGTGAAATACTTACTTTCACTGCCTTTCAAAGTACGGCTAATAAAAGTAATTATTTCCTCCTCACCTTGATCGTTTAATTGCGATAATACAGCCGCGATCGCAAGGTCACTCGCGTCCGTAGTCAAAACATATGGCTTGCTCGGATCCGCGAATCTTAATAGTAAATTTTCATCAAACAGCTTCTTAATATTTTCAAAAGCCGCTTGATACTCTTCTTCCCATTTATTGAATAATTTTTTACAAACTTTGTATAAAAATTCACAAATCCTAGAAATGCTTGCAGTTGCTTGATATTTTTAGGTGCACTTAAATTTTTAATTGATGCTATTTTATCGGTTTCTGGCTTTAAACCGTCTGCTGAAATAATATGTCCCAGAAAATGGACTTCATTTTGTATAAAATTTGACTTTTTAAAATTTAATCTTAAATTATTTTTTAATAATTTTTCAAATAAAGTGCTTAAATGCTCTAAGTGCTGTTCAAAGGTTTCTGACACTATGAATAAATCGTCAATAAATGCAATCAAAAAATTGTGAATAGCCTTGTCTAATCCCCGAATAAGAGCTGCGGAACTTGTTTTGATTCCGAACGCCGCTACGTTAAATTCATACACGCGATCGTCGCACGTAAATGCAGTGTATTTTCTACTCGTCTCCGCGAGTGGTATTTGCCAATAGCTACTAGTCAAATCTAGCATGTTCATATATTTCTTTTTTTGGCACCTCGCGAAAATTTCCTCGACAGCTGGTGGCGCATTGTAATCATTTATTCACCTTTTATGATAATGAGCAATCTTCCTTTTTAACAGTAACTATCGGATTGATATAATTACTCGATGGTCGTCTTATTATACCCATTTTTAATATTTTATCAATTTCATCTTTAACTTTGTCCCTATAAGCGATAGGAATCGGATACGGCTACTATCGTCCTTTAAATTTAAAGAATGAGTGTAGCTAGTTAATAATCCTGGTCTTTTTTCAAATACTTCTTTATACTTTTCTATGAGTTTAATAATTTCCATTTTTTGATTAATATTAATATTTTCATACGAGTTGACTTTATCGTGAATTTCTGTTATTGATATTCTATACGAATTGTCATACTCTTCATAATTATCTTCTTCTATTTCACGATTTCCTTTAAATTGGAATGCTTCATTATCAAAGTTTTCATTCCATTCAATATGCATTTGAATCTACTGACACGCCTACATATGGAATTTTTTCATAATTATTTTTAATCAATAAGTTTATCTCATTAAATCTAGTATCGATAAGCATTTGCAAAGATTTTAGCGAATCGTAGCCAATTATGCATTCTTTAAATAATTTTGGCACTATAACATAAATAATCGCCGTTCTCGAATTCCCGAATTTTGTCTTCAATAACTTTTGAATTTTTAGCGGAGCTGACTTTGCTCCTGTGGCACCTTTTATTATTTTACCGCTTATGGGTAGAGTTGGACGATTCTTTAAAATTTCATAATTATTATAATAAAAATTTTCCGATAGGCACGTTATCTCACTGCCTGTATCTATTAAAGCGTTTACTTTTATTCCTTCAATTTCAATCGAAATTTCAGGATAGTGTATGACTCTCACGTTCATGCCTTCTGGCTCGATATCGTACCTCAGCTCCTCTCGATAATCTTCAAATATAGATGCAATATTTATTACGCTTTCGTAATTGTTATCGTTTATCTAGTTTTCCGACTCGTGGTCGTTTATAGTTAATAGCAGTTTATCGAGTTCAGCTTTCTCGTTTTAATTTATTAATTTATCTGCGCTTTTAAATTTATTTGCGCTACTTTTATTATAATTTTTAAACTTTTCGTTAGCCTAAAACCGTGTTTTTACGTGAGGCTGCTCTACGCTTTTATTTTCCCGACTTTTAGTAATATTTACATGCTTTTTATTATCGTACTTTATAGCATGAACTGAGTGGCTTTCTTGACCCCCCCTTGAATCTTTATTCAAATGGTATCTTTGGAAAGGTACTCTTTCTTTTTTCTCGTCATTTTCATTGGTTACATATTTATTAAATAGTTCCCTATTTGAAAGTCTATCAGAGCGCTTCTCCTTAGCCTCATCAGCATCGTATTCTGCCAATACAGTAAAAAGCTCATTTTTGCTCTTTACCTGCTGCGCGATCAAACTATGACGAATTTCGCGTTCGAAATGAGAGATTACCTTTTTTACGGTTTCTGGCTCATCGTAATCTAAATCTAGCTCTTGTGCTAGGCCAAAAATATATGTCGCGTAATTCACGCGGTTGAATTTTCCTCCTGGCTGAAATTCGCTGAATTCAATTTTTCGCTTATTACTGCGCTGTATGGTTGAATTCCAAAATCTTTGTTTAAATTTACTAATGAAGTCCTCATAATCTCCTAGGTCATCTTGTTGTACAAACCACCACTCTTGTGCGGCTTCTTCCAGTGACTGAGAAATAACGCATGGTAATTCATCCTCATCAGGCTTTGTGAGAGTTAAGTATTTATCTAAATCAGATAAAAACTTCATCGGTCTCTCATAATCCAGACCTTTGAATTTTGGTAAAT
Organism: Megastigmus stigmatizans; assembly: GCA_900490015.1. Taxonomy (NCBI): domain Eukaryota; kingdom Metazoa; phylum Arthropoda; class Insecta; order Hymenoptera; family Megastigmidae; genus Megastigmus; species Megastigmus stigmatizans. Next base: position 3,209 of record UELV01164560.1, read on the forward strand.
CAAACTTAATCTGTTTTCCGGTATTTTTATTATTATTCACAGTTTTGTTATTCTCTAACTGTAATTTTATCTCTTCAATTTCAGGCTCGCCTTTTTCAGCTACTTGATCTAGTTGATTTAAGCAATCATTTTTTAATGCATTTAAGTCATCGGAATAGACTATTTTGTTCACGAAATCATTTAATTTTTTATTTAAACGTTCGTTATCCGATTTTAATGTCACGTCCTCTAATTTAACATTTTCTATGATCTCATTTAAACATTTTATTTGATTAAAGCATCCTTCGAGCTTATCTGAAATATAATTTATATTTACCGTTAAGTCACGACTAATTATTTCCACTTGCGACACTTGCGTTCGTGGCGAAGCTGATGGATCAAAGATTTTTTCATATTTACTATCTAAATGATTTTGACGCTCATATAATAATTTTAATTCTTCTGTTACCGCTTCACACCATTCTTGAGCTTTTTGCTCTTGATTTTGCGGTTCGGACGATTCATCTAATGAGCGCATCTGCTCGAAGAATTGGCTCGATCGCCTTTTTAAAGACTTTTTAAGTGGTTATTTTAACTATTTTATATGAACTTTGAACTTACGATTTATTAAACGCGCCTAAAATAATTTATTCGGTCAAGCTTGTAGAAAAACCTAGGAAAACTTGGTTCCTTTTCACTCAAATACCCGAGAAAAAACAATATGCAAAATAAATTAAAATTTTAATCACACGATTACTCGAGAGATAATTTTTGCATTCTCGTTATCAGTGATTGTTAACTCTGCTAAGTCAATTCAGACTGACATTCGATCAAATTGATCTTGAATCGCGTTCTCCATTTTTACTTGAAAGAAATTCAACAATTTATTTTCCTTTTCTACCGCTTGAATTTCCCGAGCTTGCGTATCGATTTCCGCGTATAATTCTTTTATTTGCGTATCTATTATTTCGCGATCATTTTTTAAATTAGCTATTTCGCTCGCTGCCTACTCCATATCCATGTCGATATCCTCGAGTCTACCTTCGACAAGCTCGAATCGTGAATCGACGTGAATCTCGAAAATCCCGATGTGATACGCGGGTATCATTTCCATTTGCTTTAAACAAATCAAGCTCTTAAATTTTAATGAAACTAAGTCCCTGTTCGGGCGCCAATGTTGTAACGTTCAGCCGTTATGTGCTTGATTTTAAATAGATTTTGCTATCCAAAATCCTGTAATTCGCGTCTAGACTTAGTTTATCGGTTAAATATAGTTTAATTTGAATGATTCCCGCCCTAATGTGTCAGGGCAAAGGAGATGTAATGGATACGCGTAATGGTCTCCGTACGTCGCGACCCTGACACTATATATTTTCCCAGGTATAACTCTTCTATTTCTCGGGATATTAAGAATAGAAGAGCCGAAAAATAGTGTAGGAGCTTTCCTCACTCCGAGCGTAAGCAAGCGCGCATTGACTTTTTTATGGCGGAGCCAGTACTAGACCCAGTGGATTGAGGATAGGTTGGGTCAGACCAGGAGCACCGAGTTGCTTGACTTTTTATGCTAGTGCGTACTGAATAGCATAAAAAAGTGTTAGCCGTTCACTCTACCAGGTTCGATGGACGTCGCAATGACAATCCACCTAACTGGAGAGCTTACTATACGTAAAGCAGGTTCGTTAAAGAAGCGCAATGCTTCTCTAACTTGCTGCGAGAAACTCGATGAGGAATTTATAATAACTTATTATATAATGTAAACTGCCTTTCTTTCAATTGCCGCTTAATGGATATTAAACAGACGTTGTCTTGCTCTCTATTCACGGGGTTCGGTAGAAAAGTGTATTACTCTTCCACTTTGTCCGTGAAAAACACAGTTACGTGTATCTGGTTTGTCGAGCAAGCGCAATGCTTACTCGACTTGCAGAGAGAGACTATTATTGACTTATATCTAATCAGTCCCTCCACGATCGCGTAATGGATCGTGAAGGGGTTATTTTGTATACCTCTGTATACTAGGTTTGTCGAGTAAGCGCAATGCTTACTCGATTTACTAGCATACAGTGCTATTACTAGCACAGCGGGTTCGCCAGGCCAGCCGCGAGGAAAAGCACGCTTGATTTTTATACTCTGTTCGAGTTCGTTACCGCTTGTATTAAGCGAGCACAAAACTTAATTTTAATGATGAGTTTATTCTAGGAGAGGATCGAGTACAAGAGTGCGTCCTGAATCGTATATCGGCGGTGTTTATATACTCTTCGACCGTTTGATTTCGGCTTCCCTCTCTCCTTGATTGATCGTCGGTGTGTCCACGCGCTTGATTGTGTGCGCTTGATTTGCAGAAACTTTCTCTCTCTTATTGGTGTGCGCGCGTACGTGTGTTTGATCGTCGCGCTTAGCGGTCGAAATTCCTCTCTCTCTCGCTCTTATTATATTTAAAATAAAATTCTAGCGTGTTTCGCTACTATCAATAATCGCTATTCCATTGGTTTTACTATTTCTTCGTAATCTCAAATATATTACCTTTATTGTTACATTAATTAATCTATTCTAATATCTGTATTACTATAATTTCTATTTATATGAGATGACAGCACGGCAGCGCGCACCAGCCGACGCTTACTCACGCATACACCCTCTGCGCCGATGTATATGTACGGGTACGACGCGACACCTATGTAACGTAAAAGCAAGGGAAAATGCACCAACACCTGTATGTGCCAGCGTGCGAGCAACGACTGGAGCGCCCAGCTAAAATACGCGGTGGAGCGGTTGCGCAGCGCACGAGTGTGAGAAAGACAGCGAACGAGAAGTAGAAAGAGAGAGATAGGCGGGAAACGACGTGCGAATTACGCGTGATGGTAATTGACCAGCGTAGGACGGCGCCGTGCACCGAACTCATGCGCGCGAAAGTCCCTAGCGCCAGAGACTTAGGAACTTTTCACATACAGTCTGGGCGAGGGTATTTACGTAATTCCGATGCGACAAAGTTACGGATTCAAATTGCGCGCGCCGTAGGCGGAGTAAGCGTCGGCGACGGAACTTAGGTCGGCAACCAATTAGCGCCGTCCTGAATATATTAGATATCTAGGATTGGAGATTAGATAAGCGACAAAAATAAGGCCAAAAATCGATGACGAATCGATGAGGAGCAGCGACAAGAAGCGCGAAGGGATCGACGCAACAACCAAAACCAGAACGAGACAGTACATACAGATGATACAAGAGCGACAGTGAGAGAACCAAATTTGTAAATTTTGAAGAAGAAGGCGGAAGCAGAAAGAAGAAGAAGGCGTCACTCGTTGCCTGGCCGTATCACTGATAGGACGTACTTTCGCGAGATAATCTGAGAAGCCAGCCATTTTTCCATCCGTACTACATTTTTTGTCGGAATTGAGGAGGACGAGAGAGAGATTTAGAGGCCGATTTATTGAGGAAGGACGGACGAGCGACGACCACCCGCGTAAGTGGATCCAGCCTGCCAGCCACCAGCTTCGATTCTTGCCACGAGGTAGGTGGTAATTCGGGATTCGGTGTTTCGATTGTTGCGAATGAGTGCGTTGGGGTTGTCGCGTCGTGAGATATACGGAGGTCGTGTTTGTTAAGATGGAATAATTATTTTGCCGTGAGGCGTCAATTATTCGGGAGTGGTGGCGAGGATTGTTCGTCGCGCGCGGGAGGTTCGACCACCGTCAAACGGAGGCGGCCATTTTCGCCGGAGAAAACCTGTTTTCGTGGCGGGGATATTCGGCGAGCGGCGAGTGGAATTCGGAATTTCGTTGCGAGAATAATAGCGGAGTACGAAAGTCGTCAAGCGGGCGATGTATAATTACTATCACCTGTTTTCACAATTGTTCGAGGGGAACGCGAGAGAGTTGCGAGCAGCGTGCATGATTCAACCATTCTTTTGTATTTGTAAGCGCCTGTGCCGCGAGAAGGAGGGAATTACATCAATAAATTCCCTTGTGAAGTTTCTTATTATTATCCCGTGTTCATTAATTTATTTATTTTCGTCCCCCTTGTTTGTGTGTTGTCTGAGCCTACACCGTTCCGTATAGTTGCGCCGTGCCGTTGCACGTTAGGGATTTTTGCCGTTTTCAAAGAATTCGGCGCCGGGAGCGCCTATCCCGGGGCATCTTCCTCGACGGAATCCCCTCTGTGTGGAGGGTCTCATCGGAGCAGCCGGGAAGAGTACGATGACACCGATTCGACATCGTCTGGTGCCATAAAGAAATCTTGTCGGAGTCGGTTTGGAGCTGAAATTATAGTAGCGCGTGTCGGGGATTGCAGGGGTCAAGGAATCCGGAAATTCCGTAGTTTCATTACGTCATCTACTTCCGCGAGAATTTTCCGTAATTTCGCTCCGTAAAATTGATACGTAATTTTTGGGTGTGTTTGTCAGTTCTTTCCGAAATGCGATTCCTGCGATTTGCCGCGTTAAATCTATTTATTTCTAGTTATTCCCATGGGTTTACAAGATTTTTATCTACGAATTATAAAAAAGGCAGGCACGTCGATCCCTAAACTGATTTCACTTTTCACTTACTAAACCAAAAAATGTCAAATAATATAGACTGCCAATTTCAATAGTTCACTTGACGAAGCTCTCTAACTATTGCTGTCTGCCGTATTCCTTAAATACAGGCGAGCCCAGTGAATACTTATGGAATATTGTAGAATTAGGTAATATAGAATCTTTTTCATTTAATTGTAGATCAAACGTGAACAAAATGCGGTTTTTATCTAAATATAAACTAATGACAATGGTTTGCAAACAACTGTTACAAAATTAACCAATCTCTGTAACATCTGATATCTAAAATAATGAAACTTACCTGTTAAAATTTAGAAATCTTAATTTTTCTTCTATGAAAATTATATCTCATTATTTCTAGTTATTCCCATGGCTTTTCAAGATATTTATCTATGAATTAGAAAATAATATAGACCAAAAAATGTCAAATAATATAGACGGCCAATTTCAATAGTTCACTTGACGAAGCTCTCTAACTATTGTTGTCTGCTGTATTCCGTAAATACAGGCGAGTACAGAAAATACTAATGGAATAGCGTAGCACAAGGTATTATAGATTCTTTTTTATTTATTTGTAGAACATACGAGTAGTACGGCAAGGCGGCTTCTAAGCCATGTAGGTACCTGATGTACCGACAGGGGTTCTAATCTGCGGTAGATCGTTACAGTGACCTGCCTTACCATCTTGCGAGGCCTGCCTTACCATTTCTCGGGGCCCTGTCGCTCGCGATACCGTCTTTTTTTTACATTAGACCCCGCCGGCGATCTATGCGAGGGGCGATAGATGTGCAACGCGTGGGGGGATCGATGTACGTAGCATCAATGAATACATATTTGATACATATATAAAAGTTTTATTACATTATTAAATTAATTGATGTTACATTATATATTCTCTAAAATTATTAGTTATACAGTTTTATTAACATTACCACTAATAGGTATAATAACAGGTAAATGACGACTTAGGCAGAGTTCCAGCATCGAACACAGAAAGGTTTTTGCTAGAAAACAACTCAGAAATCACGCAGCAACACAACATGGGTATGCCAGCGAATACGCGAGGCGTAACGGAAACCGCAAACGGGCACTTGACTAATGTGCCAAACAACAAGCCGTTCTTGGACCTGCCACTCCAAGCGCAAGCCTTGGGTTTCACTTTGACGCCGAACGCGCAAATTTTAGACAATAGGCAACAACAGCCAAAGCAACAATACGACCAGCATACGAATCACCAAGAAAGGCTGGAAACTCAGGCATATTTCGGCTCCCCGTCAGCATCGGTTCCACCACTATGCACAGAGCCGCTTATCCGAAGGCAACCATACGCGCAGGTAGCCTGGCCGCAGGAACAAGTGCAATCGGCACCCGCACCGGCGATGCATCAATTTGCATACGTGGCATCGCAGCCACAGATAAGCCAGCAGACGCACTGCCAGGTCAGCCCGGTTGCGCTATACCAAGCAATCAACCATATACCGGAATTTGATGGGACAACGGACAAGTTCCCTCGGTTCAGCGCGGTTGTGTGAGACACACCGGAGACGTTCGGTCCGGCGAACGATAAGCGCAGTATCTACGCGCTCGGCAACAAATTAAAGGGGCGTGCGGCCGTCGGCTACACAGCGCGGCTAGCACAATACACATCAATAGAAAGCCTGTTGAGCGATCTCTCGACACAATATAACAGACCGAGCATGGCTGATGAAATAATGTCTCAGCTAAAAGAAGTGAGACAGAGACAAGGAGAATCATCCGGAGATTACGGCTTAAGAGTGCAAAATCTGCTAAATAGAGTGCTCACAATATACCATGCGGCATCGGGATTTATCGAAGGAGAAAGACAAATCCGGAAGGAGAATGTGCGGAGAGGGATGCTTTACAATACTTTTTATTCGGACTCTCAGAGTGACTGGAGCGAAATAGGGGCAATTTTGAGTCAAGGGGAAGTTGGCAAAGTTCGGTCATGCGAATATGCTTCAAGATGCCTGAAAGGAAGCGAACTTCGCTACCCGACATACGACAAAGAACTGTTAGCAATAGTGTTCGAAAAGGAGCAATTCAGACCTTATTTACATGGCCGCAAATTCATGGTTGTTACCGATCATGAGCCGCTAAAACACTATCACACGATGAAAAAACCAGATTTGCGATTCAACAGGCTGAAAACGGAACTTCGAGGATACAACTTCGACATAATATATCTCCCAGGCAAACTAAATAATGCTGACGCGTTCTCACGTAATTCAGTAATTCCAAAGGGAAAAAATAATCCAGAACTCCCACGCATCGAGCTATATCAGCTAGCGAGCAGGCAAGAAGATGGGGAAAAAGAGCCTGATCTTGAAGCGCCACCGGCCCGGCTTCTCGTCACGAGAGCGTCACGAAATGCGAAAACAAAAGCCAAAGAAAAGATAGAGACAGACTTGATCAGCTCCAGCAACCCGAGAGCGCACAAATCGCTGAAAACAGTGGAGGAGACAGAAAATTCCGAGAAAAGCATGTTAGCGATTAGCTCGAAAGAACCAAAAACAGCACGAAGGAGAAAAAGAAAAAGATTGACCTTACGGGAAAAACATCGACCACTAAAAAGCATATTGGAGAAAATTGAAGCAAAATTGCTGATAAACGAAGCCCGAACAGAAGGGAAATTAAGTTATATGATCAAGGAGAAAAATTTTTCGAAAAAAGTGGCAGCAAGTAGCACGTCAAAGACAGCGTTTGCCTGGAAAAAAAGGGAGATCGGGAGCAAGAAAGAAAGCTCGTCAGCAAGACAGAGCGTCAGAGAGCGAGATAAGCCGAGTGCAATCGCCTACATCACTCGATAATGCTATGATCGCAGAGGACAGCGCATCTAACGGGTGGGTTGAAAACAATCCAATTAAGAAAAGCAAAGGACTCGAACGCTACCGTGTTCAAAGAGCACGTCCGCCGCACGAAAAGCCGCCCTGGGCAATAAATGACGACGAAGAAGCACAGCCGTTCTCGAAGTTAATGAAAATCAAATGCCACCCATTTAAATACAGGGAAAGTTTCGCGTATTTATTGACAGAAGATAAATACTTGGACACAGAGATCCTGGAAGCACTAATAGAGCGTCAGAACATAAATACTGAAGAATTGAAAACCTCCGAAATTTCAGTGGGATAGATAAGAGTCTAGGATTATAACGAATCAAAAATGTTGGAGATAAGTATAAAAAAATTCGTAGACGATAAAGTGCTGAGAGCAGACATAAAAAAATGCTTAACAACTCTCAAACAGGTAGTAATCGCCAAAGGAATCAAAAGCATGGGAATAGTGAAAGATCTGGCAATATTAACAAGCTCGGAATGGAATTATTTTTCTGAGCAATTCGAAGCGATCTTTAATGGTTTATTATTAATAGCAGTGCTTTTCGAGAACAGTCTGCCAGTTCCAGCGGTCGAACAGCGTTTCAAGGTAATAAAGGAATACCCTGAAGCTGCCGTTGGAGGACATCAAGGCATTAATAAAATACACTCAATAATCGCAAAGGATTTTTATTGAAGCGACTTAAGATTTAAGCATAGGCGCGAAAGATGAAGTAAAGACCGAGGGACATATCGGGTGCAGCAGAGAAAAAAAAGAGAGAGGGGACAAAAAAATGTCATGCGCAGAAAAGAGTAAGGCCCCTAAAAGAAAAAAAGAGAAGGCGAAGCAATCAAAAACGGGAAGTTTAATATTTAAGCGCCCGGACAACAACATATAAAAGAAAAAAATAAACTGCCAACGAAAAATGAAGTGGACGGCGCGGCGAGATTAAGCCACGGCAGTTCGGGAGATTCGGCCACGGACGGCACGGCGAGATTCGGCCACGGAGTACAAAAGATTAAACCACGGCGGTACGGAAGATTCAGGCACGGGCGTCGCGGCGAGATTAAACCACGGCGGTACGGAAGATTCGGCCACGGACGGCACGGCGAGATTCGGCCACATAGTACAAAAGATTAAGCCACGGCGGTACGGAAGATTCAGCCACGGGCGTCGCGACGAGATTAAACCACGGCGGTACGGAAGATTCAGCCACGGACGGCGCGGCGAGATTAAACCACGGCGGTACGGAAAATTCAGCCACAGATGGCGCGGCGAGATTAAGCCACGGCGGTACGGAAGATTCAGCCATGGACGGCGCGGAGAGATTAAGCCACGGCGGTATGGAAGATTAAGCCGCAGACGAAGCGCCGTTTTCAGAAAGAAGAAAAATTATCAATGAAATATTAAAAAAGAATTATCAAAAAAAGAACGAACAACATGTAAACGAATAAGAGAGAGAGAGAGAGAGAGAGAGAGAGAGAGAGAGAGAGGAAAACATATTAGTATTGTATAAAATTAAATATTAATAGACTAGGCACACAGACACTTTGATATACACATAAATAATCAGGCACACTTAAACTAGAATAGAATAAATCAGATAGAATAGAGTAAATTAAGAATTCAGAAATATTAATTTTTTTTTTCATGAAAATTATATCTGATTATTTCTAGTTGTTCCCATGAGTTTTCAAGATATTTATCTATGAATTAGAAAAAAGGAACGCACGTTGGTCCCTAAACTAATCTCTCTTTTAACCTTACTAAATCAAGAAATGTCAAATAATGTAAACTGTCAATTTCAATAGTTCATTTGACGAAGTCTTCTAAATATTGGTGTTCGGAGTTATTCCCCTGAGTTTACAAGATTATTATCTACGAATTAAAAACAAGGCACACACGTTGGTCGCCAAACTGATCTGACTTTGACGCCTACTAAATCAAGAAATGTCAAATAACTTAGAATGCCAATTCAATAGTTCACTTGACGAAGTTTTCTAAACATTAGTGTCTGGAGTTATTTCCCTAGGTTACAAGATTATTATCTACGAATTATAAAAAAGGCTCGCATGTTGGTACCTAAACTGATCTCAATTTTCACCTACTAAGTCAAGAAATTTCAAATAATATAGACTGCCCATTTCAACATTTTCACTTGACGAAGCTCTTTAACTATTGCTGTCTGCCGTATTCCGTAAATACAGGCGAGCCAGAAAATACTAATGGAATAGTGTAGCATTAGGTATTATAGATTCTTTTTCATTTATTTGTAGACCATACGTAACCGAAATGTGGTTTTTATCTAATTCTAAACTAATGACAATGGGTTGCAAATAATTGTTACAAAAGTAACCAATCTCAGTAAATTCTGATATCTAAAATAACGAAAATTAACTATTAAAAATTGAAAACATATTTTTTTCCTTGACATTTATATCTATTTATTTCCATGTGTTTACAAGATTTTTATCTACGAATTAGAAAAAAGGCAGGCACGTTGGTCCCTAAACTGATCTCACTTTTACGCTTACTAAATCAAGAAATATCAAATAATATAGACTGCTGATTTCAATAATTTGTTACAAGTGTTTAAAACTTTCATATTAGAAAACATATATAGATATATAGAGACTCTTGCGCTCGATAAGTCGCAGTAAAGCCCGAGAGCTAGGCCGCTCAAATTAGCGCTCACCACCGCACTCGGCGGCTCGTGAGTACACTCATTGGTGCGCACCAGCTCGGCTCAAATAGGTGAGAGAACGGCAGTGCCTCAGCAAGCCTCCTACGCAACACCTCGGTGGTATACTTCTGGAAAAACGAAGACTATAAAATATACGATTAAACTTTTTCATTAGAGCATCTGTATGGGTCTCCATGAGAGCTTAGAATCGAGTAATACACCGAGGCTGCTGACAGAGTCGGAGTAAGGAATACCCATACCATCCCCCAAGTCAATGCAGGTGAGCTCCTTAGACTTAAAATCTGTAATGAATTTGTTACATAAAAAAAAATTGCATTAGTTTTGCCCGGATTGAGTTTGAGAGAGGCATCAGCCGCCCACGCCGACACCGCTCTGGCGGCAAGCTGGAGCCTCGCTATGCCCTCCTCCAGACCACTACGGGGAACTTGAATATATATTTGCAGATCATCTGCGGAAAGTAAATGCTGAATGCCCCCAGCATGTAACACGTCACGTACGTCATTAATGTAAAGGTAGAACAGAAGGGAGCCCAGGACTGGAACCTATTGAACTCCTAAATTAGTGGTTAGCCACAAGGACTCGCCACTTGAATTGGTGAAAACTGTATGCTGTCTATTGGAAAAGTAGGTGTTTATCCACATAAGAGCAGCCCTGGAGAACCCCATAGACCCTAGTTTAGCGAGCATACTCGATCGCAGTATGGTGTCAAAAGCCTTACTGAAGTCGAAAAGAAGTAGTAGAGTTATCAGTTTCTTGTAAATTCCCTTCTGTATGTCTTCTCTCGGTTTCAGTAGTGCAGCCTGCGTAGAGTGATAAGGTTGAAATCCGGTCTGGCAAGGGTCAAGTATGCGAGGGACTGTAAGATGCTCCTGCAGCTGCCATACGCTATCCTCTCCAGCACTTTTGAAAGAAAGCAAAAAACGCGATTTGGCGAAATTCCGTGGGAGAAGAAGGTGTTTTACACTTTTTAAGTGGGGTACAAGCGATTTCTTCCAAAGGGCCGGAAAGACGCCTTTAGAGAAGGAGGAGTTAAATAGCTCAACAATGAGATTTACTGGAAGCGCCTTTATAATAACAGCTTGCGGAATGCCGTCTATTCCTCGTGCCTGTGATGAAAAGTTTGAGATGGCGAGAATCACATCATGTAAATTATTGTTTTTGAAGAGAAAACCTTCATCAGCAGCTTGGGAAATTATTTTCTCGCTCTCTGCACTATCATACCGAGGAGATATAGACACGCCAGAAAAATGCTTGTTGAGCTCGTCTAACGAAAAGCCATTGAACTCCCCTCAAGTCCGGGCAGAAGCTCCAGGCTCCTTAGTTCTTTCCAGACATTATCACTAACAAGAGCATCGAACAGCCTATCATGGTAGGAAGATGTCCTTGCAGTTTCAGTGCGTTCGTCAGTCTGCTTTCTAAGTACCATGAAAGCCTCCAGCAGCTACCTATGCAAAACCCACGGCAGTCTGCCCTTTTTCGGAACAAATGTTTTAATGGGGGCTAATGGTTCGATCGCCTCCGTGAGATTTTTGCAGAAGAAGTCCAGTGCCAGTTCAATGTCGATGACCGCAGCATTGAACGGTGACCAGTCACAGCTAAAAAGTTGTGCAGTGACTGAATTAGGGCATATATTCTGAAAATCTATATATTGAAAGGAATTCACTGGCGAATCCTTGTTAGAGTAAGCAATTGTAACATCGACGATCTTATGCTTACTATTGAAAGGTGCCAGGATACTGCAGCCGTCAATGACGTCTTCATTGTCATCGGTCAGTATAACGTCAATCCATGTGCTCGACCATGCTGGACCAGTTGCAGAGAGCATTCAGCAGTAAGTTTGCGTACAAACCTTGCATCATCACTATCACTGAGCAAAACAGCATTCAGATTACCCATTACAATTTTGAGACTACAGTCGAACGAGAATATGAGCTTTTCGTGAAAGCAATCTTGGGCGGTCTATAAATAACTGCAATGAAGCCGGGGAGGGAGTCACTATATTGTACGCTGCAGAAAATGTACTCCGGGATGCCCGGCTTTTCGCTTTGCAAAAATGCCACATTTGAAGTGTGATTTAATGTAAAGTGTGACTCCACCTCCCTTATATTTTGATCTTGCCTGACAATCTTGTAATCCTTGATCTGAATGACGTCATCGCTTACATTCGGCCCCAGCCAGGTCCCAGCAACCCCAAATAGGTCGTATGACAGACTATCAAAAAGAAATTGACGGGTCCGATGAATGTGCGCCCTCAGAGAGATCACATTCAAAAAACCCGCACGCGACCTCCCCTTAATTCCACCTTGCTCTCCAGTGGCAGATGTATTTAGTCATTTGTTTTTGGATTTATTTCTGTTTTTTTCTAGATACTCTAGGTTCATTATTATCAATCTTTGTCTCATCATTGATGTCGCTGTTCGTATTTGAGTTTGTAGGCGTTTCATTTGTGTGACTTTTATTTTTGTTTTCGTTATTGCTTTGTAACGTTAAGACCTTCCCCCGGATCGCTCGAGTAAACCAGAGTTCTTGGGGAAGGGGTAAACTCGTAAATAAATGATCATTTGTTTATGAGAAACAAATAATAATAAAATAATATTTATTGAGTGGAAGGTGGAATGATACACTTTCTGAGGTCTGAAACAAATAAAGATACAACGAGTAGTTAGTATCGGCGATTCTCAGTTTGTCTTTTTACAATTATGTATTGCGTATGCGTCCGCGACGAGATACTAACCATATTTTTGTATGACCTGCTTCGAAAAATATCATAGAAAATGATTATTAGTTCTAATAGTTATAAAATATATGAAAATTTAATTATTGTGAGAGGCAAGGGGACTCACTGAAATCTAGCACCCCGAAAAGTGAGAGGCAAGGGGACTCACTAAAATCAAGCACCCCGAAAAGTGAGAGGCAAGGGGACTCCCTATAATCAAGCACCCCAAAGGAATCAAAGTTTCGCTATGTCCACGCCGTTGATTCTGGGTAATGCTAAAAGCGGAAAGTGAAAAGAAATATGTCACTAATGTTGACATGAAAAAAAAAATACAGCAGGAAAAAATAAATTAATATGTATTCCCTTGAAG
>UELV01164562.1:0-13301 GCA_900490015.1 Megastigmus stigmatizans
ATAATTTCGTTCATTGTTTAATAGCACGTGAACAGCTTAATATTTACAATTTTGAATGAATGTCCCACGGTTAATAGTTCCTGAGATATTTAAAAAAAATGTTATTTTTCCCTAATTTTTGGGGGCTGTTTTTACCCCTTCAGAATGCGATTGGGCACGTATAAAAAAATACTTGTCAAATATTTTTCAAAGTACTACAAGTATACAAAGTTTCATCAAAATCGGAGAGGGTCACTTGAGAAGCTTTACTTGTCAGAGGGGTTTATTCAAACTTACTGAAGACACTCGGACGGATCGCGACAAGAATCTGGTAACGCTACTTGCGCTGGTTTACTACTCCAGTAAGTCATTTGACTTGATTTTACCCTGGTTTTCTCAGAAAGCTAAGATTTATGGTTGTTTCCAAAGTTCATGTGGCTTATCTCTTACCTCTCTCGCAGAGAGCAAGCAGTTATTACTAATGCTTCGGGTAACCCAAGTTGGCTTACCACGAATTTAGGAGTACCGCAGGGCTAAGTTCTGGGACCTTTATTGTTCTGCCTCTGCATTAACGACTTACGTAGCATTTTCGGCCCTGGGAACAGATAGCCTATTTTTTATACGGGTGATCTTCAAATTTATACTTAAGTTTCAGATAAGTGTTTGTATGAGTTGGCGGGTGGCCATTTTTGAACCTTGTTACCAATCTTGGTGTTGTGCTGGATTCTAAGTTTTCTTGGAAGTTTTGCATTGACTTGATTACTAACAAGTTTAATAATTTTGTACCGTATTCAAATTTGTCTATCAGTACACCTCTGATACTCTGCGCCAAAGTGTTGCTAAGGTATTCCTCTTCCCTCAGATAGATTACTGCTCTATTGCAATTTTACCGGATGGCTCTTAGGAGCTGAGAAACAGAATTGAAGTGCAGCAAAACTGAGTCGATTGACCATTGCGGCTTGTTCCGTTTCCCAGAAACGACGGTTGGTGTTTAACAATTCGTCATCGATGCTTAAAGCTTTGCATCTCGGATTGGTCATCCGAGCTGCTGTTGGTGCTGCCCGTCCTGGAGTCCTCAGTATGAATCAGCTAACGTCAGTCTGCCCAAATGCAGCCACTTCTCCAGAGAGACCTGGGACCTTGTCAGCAATTGGACTTAAGAGTTAGAAAGGCACATCTCCGGGAAACTGCGGTGGCTCCGCCACGTGCTCATAGACGTTTTGAGCAGGAATGTAAGAGGGCCCGAACAGAAACTGCATATTTCAAAGTAAATTGTAAAATAAAGTAGGCTGTAGCCAGTAGTTTAGTCGTTTCTTTTTGGGAGATGAACATTTGCGTGCGGTTAAGTGTGGTGAAGCACGATGTCGGATTAGTAGTATCGCCATGTAACTTTTGGACCATGACATAGGTAAACAAGCGATGTATAGCAGCCATTTTAACAGCATCATAGATATACTTATACCACGTGTATAAGAATGTTGCCTGCGATATATAGGTAATAAACCGCAAACGGCGCGCGGCGGTGGGATAAAGTGAAAGACGGCAATAATGAGAGAGAGAGAGATTGATTGATTGATACTTTATTTGGGGACCGGGAGGTATGACCTCATTTGGCCCATGTGCATTACATGCAGTTATAACATTTGTAGTTAACAGTATATATATAACAATAATAATAGCGTTCTGTGGCAATATTTGGCTAGTAAAATTAGCAATGAAAATAATTAAATAATAAAATAAAACTATATAAAACAAAACAAAATAATAATAATAATAATGTGGAAAAAATATATAGTAATAAAGTCTGCACTTTCTAAAAATAAAAATAAAACCAACAGCAATAAAATATGTGTAGGATGGATTTGAAAATTTGGCTCGATGTATGTGATGTGTAGTGCATATGAAAAGAATTTATAATGAATTTAAGTGAGATAACTAAGTGAATTTAAATAATATGAAATGCCGTGCGTCTTTGCGCTCTTGAAATATAATCTATGAAGTTCTATGATGATAGACGATGGGTGCGGTTGGTGCTGTTATGAGTGTGAGTGACTGGATTGTCATGATGGCCTCTCATATCTTCGCCTTGTAGACCCTCCGCCTCGATCCTGAACCTCCAATCGGCCTTGTCTCTACGCAGGAGCTTGTCCAGGAGGTCGGCCTTGTACCTAGAAGAGTTCTCCGGACAGAAGAGCGGAAGTGGGTGATCGTTAATGATGTTAGAGGCCGTGAAGGTGAACTATCTGCGCCATGCCTCGGTTCTGGGTGCTGCGTAGAATAAAGTTCTTGGTGGAAGCCGACTAGAGGAGCGAGCAAACACGTCAACGTTCATACGTTGGAAGTTGTGGGAAGACTGGGTTGCGATGTGCCATGATATTAAACGCCAGTGAGCCTATAAGGAGCTCACGGCGCCTGGTAGTAGAGAGCCAGCCCAGGCTAATGCGGTGTGGGGTGACGTGCCCGAAAGGAGGGATATTGCCACACACGCATTAAGTGCTCGCTGAGTCTTGGTGTTGCGAGTTTTGTCTAAATCGTTATAGACAGCACAAGCAAAATCGAAGTGTGGGAAGACCAAGATCTCAACTAGACCTTTTTTTAAAGAGAATGCAACTGAGTGGCGGTAGTGCCTTACGGAGCGCAGTGTCCCATGGACACGACTTGCAAGATTGTTGCCATGGGGAGCCCAGTTGCGAGTGGGGGTAATGAGGACACCAAGACTCTTTATTTGGGTAGCGTATTGGATAGGAACCCCGAGAATTGTAACCTTAGGGATGCTCTCGAGGTTTATGCGAGAGATGAAGGTCTCGCTCCCCAGGAGCATGAATTTGGTCTTCTCGAGATTCAGAGGAAGGCCGTTACGCGTATCGGAGCTCGAGAAGCGCAGGACTATTCCCCTTGTGTGTGGGTGAGTCACGGCAGCCACTCGCTTGTATCGATGATGGGGCCCAGGAGCAGTGGCAGCTGTAATGCAGCAAGAAGACGAGACGCTACAGAGGCATTTTCCAGCGTAACCTCACGCGGAATTCTCATGACTAAAACTTCGCGTGTATCCTCTTCATTACAACGAGGACCATTGGATGCCTCCGCGTTTTCGAGAGCTTGCACTCGCGACGCAGGCGTAGCAACCACCGCACGAGTCTCATTTAAGTCGTTGCGAAGTTGTGTTCGCAATTCGGACATCTCTCGCTGCATACTAGCAGTGACGGTGCTAGTGAGAAAAGAGCTGAGAGATGTGGTTAGCTCGGATGCCCACGTCGTAAACTACTCCGGCGGCCGTTCACCCATGCCAGACCAAGGTACGGTCGAAGATTCGGTAATAAGCTCGATTTCGCCGCTTAACTTGCTCGAGGCCGAACACGCACGTGGTTGTTTGGTAGCCCGCGACACAGACGGAGAGATGGGCGAACCAAGCCTCTTGGCCGAGCCACTGGCAGCCGTAAATGTGGTCTCTTGAACTACATCAGATGAGAGAGGGACAGGGTCACGGGGACGCACTGAGGGGGGGGGGGGTAACCGCGATTGGCTAAAGGGTGCAGTTCGTGCAGAACTTGGGGCACAGCAATGCAAATCTCTCGACGACACCAGTATGTCCGACGAACAGCAGTCCGAGTGCACTAGCTTGTTGCAGCCGATGCAAGGCAACGCTTGACCTGTTTGTCTAGTGAGAGGTTTTTGGCAAATAGGGCACTTAGCAGGCTGCTTCTTTATCATAACTACAGCAGAAGTATGATTATACCCACGAAAAAGTGATATTGGTGGGACTGGGGTTACCATTTATCAATGCTACATGTATCCACTCCACGAGGTTAAAGTTTATTACAGCCCTTGTAAAAGTACTTGTTCATGCCAAGCACATGCAAGGCTGATGTAGTATAAAAATACAAAAGATGTAGATTTTTCCTGGCACGGAAGTACATGAGAGCGCGATCGTATACGTAACCCATTTCGTGCCCCGTCTCACGCGTGTCACGGATTTGGCTGTCGCCACCTAGCGGGGGCCCTCGCAAAAGGATATACCTGGTGCTATCTAATATGAGCAATGAGAAACCATAAACACAGGAAAGTTGGTCATGCAGAAAGTTTTCAGATAGGGCGAAAAATCTACGACGCATGTATCCTGTGCGAAAACTATCCAGGCGCTAAGTAGTGCGGTGAAGGACGCAGCGAAAAATCATGCAGTATACCCAGTATTTAGAATAAAAATTTTGGAAATTTTGGGTAGGGCTGCCAGTTTTCAACAAAAGAAGCAGGCGTTTTGTGAGCTCGAGCTCTAACCTTGAAAGTTGAGGGGGCCGAGAAAAACTTAAGAGTACTCACTTTCACGGCCAAAAAACAGCCCAACTCCAATGCTACGAGCAACCGAGCATCCAACGGTGAGAATGTCACATCTACGTCCTTCCCGTTGGAGAAGCGTCGTCGATTTTGTCAAAACCATGGCGGACAGCAAACAGATGAACCGCCAATCCAGAGAAAGAGAGAGAGAGAGAGAGAGAAATAAATAGATACATAGATTTTCGTTTATTTGTATATGTATACAAAAAATATTGGTGCATAAATTTTATACAATATATGGTACATTTTAGATCAGGCTTTTATAATTTCTATATTGCACTTATTCTTACTGTGATATCACAGGCTTGCTTTCAAAATCAGTCTTAATCAGTCTTAAAATAAGAGTCAAACCTAAAATTTATATCACAGAGCGTCTTATGTTAAAAATACAAATAAACAAAATTTACATGACATTTAAAATTAACCTAAGAACATTCACTCAACCCATTTTTCGCATACCAATTTCCGCACGCACTCTTGGCACCGAGAGTTCTTGTGCATCGTCCCTGCTAGTGTATCTAGACTGGCGTTTATGAAAAAATGTCGCCAAATAAGTTGGTTGATTGAGTCGAAGGATTTTATACATATGGATGGCGGCAAAATACATCCTTCGACTGTCCACGCGCAATCAGCTCAGCTGCTTTCTGTAGGAGGTGATGTGCTCATCCCTCCCGACACCATATTTTTTTCTTCTCATATATTATTTTTTTCTCGTCAGACGCGTCAATACCCACTACAGCGCAGTAGTCAAGATGGAGGTCATCGGCTTATAGTATGTGCTTGACCGCCCCATGGTCAAAGAGGTCGTTAAGGTCATTGATGTCAAACTCCTTACTGAAGACAAAGAGCAACAGCAAGGTTATCATCCTTCTATCAATGCCTAAACATATGTCATCAGTTAGTTTAAGCAGGGCTGTCTGAGTACTGTGATGCTGTCTGAAGGATCGAGAATGCCGGCTTCGGAGAGATAGCTGGTGATTTGAGAGTGTGCAATCTTCTTAAGCACCTTGGAAAGAAAACAAAGCAGGGCGATAGGATAAAAGTCTGAAACCGAAAATCGAGTTGAAATCTTTTTTAAAGCCACTAGCTTTGCTTGCTTCCAGGTACTTGGGAAGACTCCCTGAGCAAAGGAAGAGTTGAATAAACGAACTATATAATTCCCCAACACTGGCAGGGACTTCACTACAACACTCTGCGATGGCATCCGCACCCCTCGCCTGCGATGTAAAATAAGACATGGCGAGAACTACATCTGGAAAGGAAACTGGTTGAAAAGAAAAGCCATCATCAGATGCCGACTGTATGATGTCCATTACATTATCTATATTTTCATTGGACGCGACTGATACACCTGCAAAGTGTGAGTTCAGCTCCTCCGGGGTGAAACCATGCAGCTCCTCCCTGCTTTTGGGCAAGAGGCCGAGATTACGCATTTCCCTCCAAATATCTTTCTTTTGATCCTCGCCGGCAACCCGCTGCGAACCAAGGAATGTGCTAGCACAATCCTCTCTCTCCACAAGCGCTTCTCCGCGCTGGCTGCTATTAGTGCCGTCGAGTAGAGGGGCAGGCGGCGAGTGTGTGGGCGGGAGCATCGGCTCCTCTCGCGCGCATGTGCCTGTTCTCGCACTAGCTCGCTCTTCAGTCTGGCTCTCTCTCACGCCCGCTCTCGCTCACATTGCTCGACTTTGGTTTGATCTTTACATTTGCGTTCGCACTTGTCTTGCTGCTGCGGCGACAATCCAAACAGACAGTGACATATTTCCGCGTCTGCTTAGATTTTACTGAAGTCATGCATGAGGCATGACCAGTCTTTTTACATTTTGTACACTGTACAAGTGCTGTGTTAGTACGCGGCTGTCTGTCGCAGAACGCACAAAATCTTTTCTGCTCCATTTCAAAATGTTACCCTCTTGCGGGAATAATTTATTAGTTCGACCGCGACGATGTATAATGATGAGCACTTGAGCAGAGCAAGCCGAACATACACACTTATTTTATTAATTTGAACACACCTGTTATATACAGTGGTGACATGCACAGAACCGCCATGAAAAATGTCGCCCAGCCTCGCCACAAGAAAGCCTCCAATGCACACACAAAAATTCAGCAAAAGTGATGCAAGCGCAGCACCCCCAGTTTTGATAACGATGGAGATGATGGCTTACATAAAGGTACATGCAAGTAACCTGCAACAAAACGCCCGAAGGCAGGCAGGCAGCAGTACCAAAGCCAAAAATCGAGAGCGCAAAGAAAAGCGTGTGTCTGTCAGACTTACCAGAGAGAGAGAGAGAGAGAGAGAGAGAGAGAGTGAGTGAGAGACAGGAAGTTCGAAGAGTGAGATATGAGATTGAAGGAAGTTACTGCACTCTATACACATTTGTAAAAGCGAATGTTTAAATTTTTATTGAAGTTTTCCTATTCACTGTAAACATTAATTTTGAATTTTTTTTTTAAATATTTGATTTGAAATGAAATTGCGTTGCGAAAATTCGCAGAAGCGAATTTTTAAATTCTTATTGAAGTTTCGCTATAATTTACTGCTCTCTATATAAATTTGCGGAAGCGAATTTTTAAATTCTTAATGAAGTTTCGCTATACTATTCTCTAGACACTTTAATATTAAATTTTTCTGAAACGTTTGATTTAAAATGATATTGTGTTGCGAAAATTAGAAACGCAGATATGACTAATTTACTATCTTCAAATTTTTGAAACATTTGCTTCAAAAATAATCGTGTGTTAATCGTAACGGAAAAAATCGCGTTGTATAAAAGCTGTTTAGACTAGTAAGCAAGTATTTACGACAATGGCAGATAAATTAAACGCGCAAGTTAATTTAGATAATTCATTAGTGGTAAAAAAATTCATAGATTTGGTGATTAACGTTACGTACAAAATCACGAATATCAAACGTATAAAAACTAAATTTAGACTCGTAATATTAGTGACAATTGATGGTTCATTTAAAACATTTCTACCTAAGAGAGTGGGAAAATATTTCAAAAACAAAAAGGAGGAATTTGAAAAATTTAATACCGCCTACCATAACGGTCGATTAACATTTCTATTTGTGGAAGGACCATACAATAAGTTACAATTTTCTAATTACTAAAAGGTACGATATATTTTATAATTATTTAAAGTTCCTTTTTAAGTAAATTTTCTTTTTTTTCTAGTTTATTTATATACTTCCATCAAGAAATAGCTAGATTGTTATCTAGCTATTCATATCCACAAAAATGAACATTAACGATAATTTTTCATATTACGAACTTACTAAAAGGATGACATTGAGCAAGCGATTACCTGTTCTATTTGTAGTGAAACATTACATGAAGCAGATGTTCGAGTCCATGACAATTGTCATTTAACTGGGACGTACAGAGGAGTAGCACATCTATCCTGCAATATTCAGTATCAACTATAGTAAAACGTTCCGGTTATGTTTGTAACGATAGGACCTTCCCCGGGATGCTCAAGTAAACCAGGGTTCTTGGGGAAGGGGTAAACTCGTAAATAAATGACAATTTGTTTATGAAAATAATAATAAAATAAGATGTCTATTTAAGTGGACGGTGGAATGACACACTTTGTGATGTCTGAAACAATAAATATACAATTATGGGTTTTGTATGCGATCGCGGCGGGATATCAATGCGGGGTTGAGCTACGCATACTTGCGAAAGGCTTCTGGAGTCGAATATAGATGAATTTCGTAATTGGGACACGGTGTCCAAGTTACCGACACTTCTCGGATTTGGACTACGGTGATCCTAAATATTGTACCGGTGAAAATGCGAAGTTTGTACGATGATTATTTATTAACGTCGATAACGAGGGGCACCTCAGTTTCAGTTGGTATCTTGGGTTAATTATAAATTCACACAGAGGAGCGCCTCACGTACTGATTACCGACACTCGTCCCTTTTACCCTGGAGCGCCAGAGGTAGATGGATCGAGTTTGCCATGTCGGTCACTGTGCACTACCTGCAGCGCTAGAGTATAGCGCAATGACTGACGATATAACGGGGGTGGCTCATATTACCCCATGTTCCGTTTGGGTCAAGTAGCACCTTAGACGCCAGAGGAATAATGGGCTCCGTCGATACGTCGTCAGCAGGAGCGCCTGAGTGACGACTTAGCGGGGAGCATAGACTTATTTTGTCCGGGTCTCTCGAATCGGCTACTGGAGAACCAGATAGACCATTCAATTAACCTCTTAGAGTTTCAGGCGTGAAGGAGCTCCTTCCACGCCTGAAGCACCAGACGAATACTGCGGATTTTCGAGCTTACGCCATGTTATAAAGGATCTTAAATCGACGGCGATCGGTAGCGGCGTGACGTCACCAGTGTTGCTAGGCAACGCTAGTTCTACTGTGCGCACGAATTCGCTCGCGCTCTCAGTGGGTTCTACTTTGATCGGCTTGATTTTGGCGACTGCGCGCGAATATGTAAGCGTGCCATCGCATGTTTCATAATTTGTCGGGGTATGATGTATATGTTATTATTACTGAAGTCCCAAAGGTATTTCCTGGTAGAATACTAATTTTACCGCTAAACACCGAGAAGCACATCGTAATTGTGAAAGTAGTTGACGGAACTGATTTAACTTTAAATTTTATCGATTCATATAAAATTTTAAGCTCTAGTTTAGATAAATTAACCTCATATTTGCAAGAAAACGATTTTGAAATTTGTAAAGTACATTTTTCTGAAGCTCTTAATTGTACAGAAAAATTTGAATTAATTACCAGAAAAGTATATTTATCTTACGAATAAATTAAAAATATGGATGTAATTAAAGAGATAAGCCTTCCTCAAATTGAAAATTTTGTTTCTAATTTAAATGATTGCCATATTTCTACTGAAAATTATGAGCCTGCTAAAATTATTTGGGATAAATTTAAGATTAATAATGTGATTACAGCGATTTATATTTAAAAACTGACGTTTTATTATAAGTTAATATCTTTGAAAATTTTCGAGAAAAATCTTTGCATACATATCAATTACATTCCGCGCATTATTTTTCACTTCCGGGCTATACACGGGATGCGATGTTAAAAATAACGAAAATTGAATTAGAATTGTTAACAGATATCGATCAAATGATGTTTATTGAGCGCAGAATAAGGGAAGTCATTAGCTAATGTTCAAATAGGTATTCTATAGCTAATTTCAAGTACATGGGGTAATAATTTATGACGACTGGCGAGTCTCTCGTCTACTCGTTACGAGTATTATTGCGCATATACGGATAACGCGAGTATTGTGCCTATACGCGGCGTCTTTGGTTCGCGAGGATGATCTGTGCTCGAGCGCGAAGATTGAGTCCTGCGCGAGCGAGAGAATGAAAAAAAGAAAGAAAAGAAGTCCTTTATTATAATATACGAAAAATATACAAAGCACCTATCTTCGGTTAAGGACCTCTCTATAGGTTATCACAGTTAATCAAATTAAAATCATAGTTTTACAGGCTCGAGGGCCCTCATCGTATATATAAAGGTCTTAAGTAAGTTACACAAAACACTAATGCTACACTCTTCACACAGACAAATACACTCTTTAAGATATAAATCGACGTAGACTAGCAGCCCAATTCGAGTAAATGATGGAGCACCGGAGTTCATCGACCAATGTAAATTTGTGTATACTTGTGTTTATAGCCCTGATGAGGAACGTTCAATAAATACGTCCGAGATGTTGGCTAATTAATAAAAATTTATTAATTTTGTTCTTAAGGATCGCTATACACCTGTTAATAAATTACATCCACGAACGCATATCTCAATTAGTACCAAGTTCTTAGGCTCCCGTAATCTTGTAATTTTATAAAGAAGTACGGATTTAAAGTCTCCTCCGGTAGACTGAGATGTGTTCATCCCTCCTTACCCCAAAAAAAAGATTCTAGGAAAGGGACGATCATTCCGTCCTGCACCTCAACATCTGGCTAGTTCCATGCATTAATGTCATTTACATACTTCCATGAACCAAAAAAATTGCTTTAGTCTTGCCAGAATTAAGATGCAGACCGGAGTTCTGCGCTCATCCAGAGACCAGCCTTGCCGCTTCCCCTAGCCGTGTCGAACCCTCCCGAAATTTATCCTTGATTGTATTCAGATATATCTGAAGGTCATCCGCGTAAAATAGATGCATACTTAACCAAACATCAAGTATGTACTACAGATCATTTACATATAAGTTAAACAACTGAGATCCCAGGACAGAACCCTGCGGAACACCCAGATTAGCCATTCAGAGTTTCCATTATAATTCGATATAACCATTTGAGTGCGACCTTGTCCATAGAAGAGCCATCTACAAGAATCCCAGCTGTCGAAGCTTAAACAGTAGCTTTGTGGGTAAAATGGTGTCAAAAGCCTTGCTGAAGTCAAACAGCAGCAAGAGCATCGCCCTCTTTTTGTCAATGGCCATACGTATGTCAGTCAGCTTGATAAGCGCAGTTTGGGTACTGTGGTGATCCAGAATTTGATTCTTATTCAGATATAGTGGTATAGAACGAAAATCCATAACATTTGAGGAAGCACTATTCTTTTTTAAATCTATCGAAAGAGGAGTTAAATATTTAACTAAAAAATCGCCAACGATTGGGAGTGCCTTGACGACCACTTCTTGGGGAACAACGTCATCTCCCCTTGCCTGCGCTGAAAAGTGCGAGTGTTACGATACGCAAATTTAAAATCTAAATAAAATACAATAATATTAAATAAACATTAAAACTAATATCCATATAAACTAACCCAAATTAATTAAAACTCAATAACGTTAAAACAACTAAAACCATAGCTAAAATCTAGAGACCACCCGACCAAACCAATACAAAATTCCTAAAGTATAAAACAATTCTTGCATAGAATCAGGCGTACGCGACAAAGCGAACATTCAGTCGTCACCTGTAGCTGAGTCGAAGTAACCCGACCCTATCGTAAAATTCCAAGCCAAACTCGACGAACTAAGCAGCCTATAGCGACCTTAAAACTTCACCACGGGTGTGAGAGAGAAAAACTACCGAAGGAAAATAACTGCGCAAGAAGTGCAAGCCAAGGGATTTAGGCGAGGAGAGAGCGAGGCTGAGTGTGAGAACTACTCTCCTTCGAGGATGGAAAACTGCGGCCGGACTCGGTGGTGCGGGGGGACAGGCCATCCCTATACCGACCCATTTTGCCGGGCTGCAAGAGTGCCGAAGCTACCAAATAATTAACATATTTCACTAGAAAGATTGTTTGACAGATATAAGTAACAGATTTGAGTAGAAAGATTTGATTGTAATAAGACAATAAAAAGTGATTTAATTGTGACACTACGACGTTCACCAGCGAGAATAATAAAAGAAAAGTCAGTACAAATAGATCAAAAGAGCATTTCATTTTCTTCTTCATCACCAGTACCGCAAAGGGGGTAAAATAATAAGACAAAGCTTAATAAACCCATAAAATAAAGAGAAAGAAAATAGGAAGGCCAAACCCACCAGAAAAAGGTGAGAATCAAAAGTCTATCAGTCAGAGAAGGAGAGAGGGAGAGAGACCGAGTGAGCTGCGCTGCGAGTAAAGACGCAGTCGGGTCCGTATGGGACGGCACACGGAGTCCTATATATATATAAATATTATAATTAAAGATTTTCTGTTGCGGAGACGTAACAGAAAAATTACTTGGCGCCCGAACAGGGACACGAGTGCAGTAGCTTGCTCGCCCTCTCATTCTCTCCTTCTTTTTGTTTCATCGAATTGCATGGAGTATAGCTATCCAGGGTAAGGAAAGAATATGGAAACCCCGGGAAATTTTAGAGGATGGTTACTGAAATAAAAACTTAAGGTCAGATCTTAAGTAATTTTTATCAGGGAATTCAATGGTGACCTTAGATTTGACCTTGAACCTCATCATCAAGGTCATTTTAAGGTCAACTTTTATTTTTTAAATGGGAACCCCTATTTTTGACATGAGCATTCGAAAGAGCGGGAAATTCTACGTTCTGATATGTATTAAGGTCTAAGGTCAACGTGACCTCAGCTGGTCAAATGGAGGTCAAGTGCATACTAGTTTGAAAATCACGAATAATTTTAGAGGATCAGAGACAAGGAAGTCTCTGATCCTGAGAAACTGCGGGGTGAAGGAGCAGTGAGTTTGGAGGATTGGCAATAGGCCAATCGTCCAATCTCCTGTGGAAGTCACGTTGTATAATTCGGGTTCCGGGTAGGTAGATCGCATGTGCGTGAAGTCCGTGTGCGCGAGTGGGAAAGAAGTGGAAAAAGTGAATAAAAAAAAGTTTTTCTAAAAAAAAGTGAACCAAATAAGTGAAAATTTTTAAAACCAAATAACAAAAAAAAAGCCAAATAAGTGAATACGCTATTAAATAAGCGCGGACAATTAAAATCTCTAAAAAAAAAAGAATTCGTTAAAAATTAAGAAAACTTAAGATTATGATATAAAATTTGACTGCTAACTCAATCATCGCGCGTTTGCCGTCGGATCGAACGCGACGCGAAAACCACCTCAACCCCACGCTTAAAATAATCAGCTAAATAAATAATACGCAACGGTGCATTATTTAACTATTTTAACAAAATTATTTTCCGACTTATGAATTATTTCAATTTATAAAACTTTGATGTAAGATCGCGAGGCTTAATCAAAGGTTGGCGATGGCGGAGGATTATTATAAATAAATGATCCGAATGATACTTAGATATTAAATCGGAGAGCACTCTCGATAAAGTAAATAAATAATATAATAGAAAGAAATGAACGAACGCGTGTAGTGCGGCGGTTAATGAACGTTAGCTCTTGCGGACCAAGCTCAATCTCAGGTGCCCTCAAGTGACTCCCCGGAACGCTGACGACGACGGGCAAGCCAACGTCGTCGCCCCCTTTTGCACTGAGCGAGGTGATTCGCTCTGTGCGGAGAATAGCGTGCCCCTTTTGCCCGAGCAAGCGTGAAGGTCGCCAAGGGCGAGGGCAGAGAGCCGTTGAGT
>UELV01164566.1:0-12113 GCA_900490015.1 Megastigmus stigmatizans
ACACTCATACAGTCTTTACCATAAATAATCACCAATTCACTGTGAATCTGATTGCCCTTTAACCCTTTTGCAGTTAAAAAACGGATAACCGCACGTAATTCACAATAGGACCCGCTTTGCACTGGTAGCTCCATGATTGTCGAGCTCGTACTGCTGAAAAAAGTATTCTTGGCCACCAAAATCAATTCCGCTTTTATCGGTAGAACCTAAACTGAAACTATGATCAGCTCAAGTCCGCTAGGTCGCGTCTAAGAGAAACGCCAAACTAGGGAAACTTACTTTTTGAATACCCCTCGTACTTACACTAGTAGTAGTAATAATAATAATAACGATAGTAGTAGCTATGCTGATTTTTGCAAACTTGCAAAATATGCAGTTGCATTTGGTGGGGGAATGTGATGTTGGTGGGGGTATGTGGTGTTGCCATCAAAATAATGATAGTAGTAACTGTTGCTATGCTGGATTTTGCAAACTTGCAAAATATGTAGTTGTAGTGGGTGGGGCAAGATGGTGGTGGGAGGCCTAGCCACAGCCATCATCGCATTCAGTCTCTATGCAGCTGTCACCCAGGGAACATCACGACTTGGGTAGCTATGTCTCTCTCTTTTTGCGTGCGCGATTGTGTGCATGTGCGTGTGCGCGTGTGCGTGTGAGCATGCCATTTCTCAATATGGCACGGTTTATTTTAACATAAGTTATAAAAATATAATTATCTAAATGTTAAAGTTACTATCAGCCTACAATACACGATTTCAAATATACCACTAAAAGTATATCGTGACCTGTACTCGGTAGGCGTCGCTTTGTACATGCGCAATAAACATTGTCCTTTGCACCTTCTTCTTGTAAGTCAAGTGTGCCTCGTGCTAAGTAATAAAGGAATCAAGATAATTGTAACATTTGTTCAATAGATATTTAAACCTTTATTACATTTGTGTGCAGCCAACGTTGCTTGCTCTATATATATATATTTAATAGGATATGGGCCCAGAGCTCTAACAAGTGATTAGTTCGCTAAACAGTTGTACAGGTTAAGTTACCACGTGGCACGGAAATCTTTCGATAACAATGAACGGTATAACTCGGATTCAATTATTGGAAAAGGATAATTATGGAACATGGCGTATGCAGATGGAAGCAATACTTATCAAAAATGATGTCTGGCAATATGTAAATGGCACACTAATAAAGCCTGAAAATACGACGCTAAATGCTTACGCGGTGGAAAAATGGACGACAGGTGATTCTAAGGCAAAGGCCGACATTATTATATGTGTAAGTCCTAGTCAGTTATCTCAATTAAAAAAATCCAATACTTCGAGAGATGTATGATTAAAGCTGGAAAGTGCCTTTGCGTCTAAAGGCCCAGCAAGAAAAGCTATAATACTTTATTAAAGCAGCTTACACCAAAGAAAATGAATGAAGATGATGATATCACAATTCATCTTAATAAATTTTTTTTAAATTAAAAATAAATTAGCAGATATGAATATTGAAATTAATGAAAATTTGTTCTCACTCATGATGCTATATAGTCTGCCATCTTGGTTTGAAAATTTTATATGTGCCATTGTATCAAGAGACGCGTTGCCTCACGCTGAGGCACTTAAAATAAAAATTTTAGAGGAATCTCAAGCAAGAAAGTTAAGTTGTGAGCCTTCGAGTGCTATGGCAGTTAGCAGAAATAAGTTTTCACATCTGACCTGCTATAAATGTAGAAAAAGAGGACATATAGCACCTCACTGTAGATAATAAATTACAATAAACAATGACAACAAAAATGGTGAAAATGTCAACAGAGCAGAAGATGATGCTTTTTTTTGCACTGCACATTTATGTAAAGATAGTGGAAGCTTTGATGATTTATCACATACGAATGAAAGTCTGAATTTGGCAAACAATGATAAAATACAATAAAATAAATACTAGCATAAAAGGAAAAGGTACTGTAAAATTAAGAATCAGTAAGGTACTGTAAAATAACAATGACAGAAATATAAAGCTGGAAAATGTTTTTTACGTACCAGATTTAAGGTTAAATTTTTTATCGGTTTCTAAATTTGCGGATAAAAATAATACAGTAACTTTCGATAAAAATATTGCTATTGTAAGAGATAAAGAAGCTAAACAGGTGAAATTGATTGCTGATAGAATAGGTAACTTGTATTCTTTGAGAAAGACTGAAAAGAAAATAGCTCAACATGTGCACGAAAATGACGAAAATTTTTCTTTGAGGTTATGGCATGGAAGGATGGCTCATTTAAATGAAAAAAGTCTTAGAAAAGTCATGCTTGAAACTAGTAATATAAAATTTAGTGATAATGAATCAGTCCAAATATGTGGTACTTGCGCTATAAGTAAGCTGACAAGAGGTCCTTTTAATCACACTAGTGAAAGATGTAAAAATCCTCTAGCAATAATACATTCAGATGTATGTGGTCCGTTTAATGTACCAACCATTGGAGGTGCAAGATATTTTGTCACGTTTATTAATAATTATTGCAGATACTGCATAGTATATTTAATGAAAAATAAAAGTGAGATTTATGATAAATTTTTACAATTCAAAAACATGGCAGAAAATCAACTTGGAGAAAAAATTAAAACTTTACAGTCAGATAATGGGATAAAATACTACATTGAAAAAACGAATAATTACTTGATATCTGCAGGAATAAAAAGAAGATTTTCAGCACCTAGAACTCCTGAACAAAATGAATTGGCTGAAAGGAAAAACAGAGTTCTAGTTGAAGCCGTAAGATGTATGTTAGTTGACTCAGGCTCATCTTTATCATTTTGGGGAGAAGCACTGATGACAGCGAATTACATCAGAAACAGATGTCCAACCATGGGCTTAGATGGAGGTATCCCTTATAAAAAATGGTACGCTAAGTCACCATCGTTAACATATTTTAAAACATTTGGTGCAGAAGCGTTTGTTTTAGATAAATCTCAGAAAAGTAAATTAGAAGATAGAGCTTATGAAGGCAAATTTGTTGAGTATTCAGAAGAAAGCAAAGCTTATATAATCTGGATACCAAAAATGAGAAAAGTAGTTATATCAAGAGATATAAAAATTATAGAAGAAAACGTAGCAACTTTAAAAGGTCAAGATAAAGCCATGGATGATATAACATATAATCAAAACCAAAATGAGATTTTTTCAAAATCAAATGATATTGAAATCGATTTATCTAATGAAAACCACGATGAAAATTTTCTCCCTAGAAATGAAAATCAAAAGGTAAATATGGAAAAACGCTTGCCAGGTAAACCAAAATTAATTAAGACAGGTAGACCTAGATGGCCAAAAAAGAGATATAATTCAACTTCTTTAGAATCAAGAGATATTTTACTATGTCATGAACGCAGTCAATCTACAGATATTGAAAAATGGATCGAAGATCAAGTTAATCAACAAAGGGATGATCAAGTTGAGAGTGAAGATGAAAATGATATAACAGTTGTCCAAAACGATGCTGAAATCGATGATGTTTTTGAGCAAACTAATTTTGCAAGTATTAATTATCAAGAAGCCTTAAATGGTGAGTATGGTGAAGAATTGAAAAATTCAATTTGCAATGAGATTGAACAGATAATTAAAAATGATACATGGGATATTATGGATCAACCTAGACAAGGCAAAATTATAGACTCTAAGTTAGTGTTAAGTAACAAGACCGATATTGATGGTAATATTAACATTAGAAAGGCTAGATTGGTAGCAAGAGGTTTTGGGCAGATTTTCGGTATTGATTATTTTCAATTAAAATTAGTCAACTAGATATAACAAGTGCGTTCCTACATGGTGATTTAAATGAAAAAGTTCATATGAAATTACCAAGCTTTTTGAAATTGTTTCTAGAACTTATAGTTGTAAATGATAAATATAAAGATATTCATGCAAAAGTCAAAGATATGCAAGAAAAAATTAGAAAATGTAATCAAGTTTGTTTATTAAAAAAATCTTTATATGGCTTAAAACAAGCTATCAGAGTGTGGAACCTAAAAATAGACACAAAACTTAAAAGTTTAAATCTGAAAGCCTCAGAAACTGAACATTGTCTATATTACAACATAAATGAAATTCTGGAATTCTGGAATTCTGCATTCTAGAATTCAACTATACAGCGGAACAATCAACACAAAATTGAATTCAGCGAGTTTCGCCCAGGCAGAAAATTTAACCGTGTGAATTACGCGACATATATTTTCGTAATAAATAGAATTTATTGATCGTCATAGAACGTATGAAATTCATACTCATAACTACTATTATAAGATGTGCTGTGTAAAACATATACAGTTCCTTAATACCTTACATATAGAGTAAAAGGAGAAGAATGTCCTAGTAAAATGAAGGAACATCCCAAAATCAAACAAGATTAATTTTAAAGTTAAATTAAATATAATAATTGTATATAAATTAGAAATGAAATATGCGTTTCGCCCCGGGTCACTTGATGGGCTCATCAGTAAGATGATAAGTACCCTATCTTAGACGCAAATGATATGTTGATTTTGTGCTCTCTATCTAGTATAAAATGATAAATTTATTAGTGGAGCCGAAAAATCAGCTTCCATCTAGTGGGGATAGTCCGAAATAAAAATCTATTCCAAAAGGAAAGTAGCAAATGCGGGACTCGGCTCTTTCAGAATTCAAAATTTTGCAGAGACCAAGTCTCGTATGTATGAATTTCATACGTTCTATGACGATCAATAAATTCTACTTATTTTGAAAAACTTTAGGAACGATAGAGCCATTTGCATACATATATTTTCGTATTCGCGAAAGAGCTAGATCTAGATTACGATAAACCGGAGATAGTAAAAAAAGTAATCTCTCATTTCGGACGCGAAATTAGACATAGTCTGATCGCGCAGCAGATAAAAAGTAAAAACGAAC
This sequence comes from Megastigmus stigmatizans, assembly GCA_900490015.1. NCBI lineage: Eukaryota > Metazoa > Arthropoda > Insecta > Hymenoptera > Megastigmidae > Megastigmus > Megastigmus stigmatizans. The sequence goes on from UELV01164566.1 coordinate 4,907, forward strand.
TTTTCACAGTATTGGCGGAATATGATGCAGATGATGCTAAAGAAAAACGCTATGATCGATTTTCTAACAGGAAAATATTTAATAAAAATACTTCTGATGAAAATGAAGAGAAAAAAGAAAGAGTGCCTTTTAAAAAATACAATTTTAATAAAGTGGTTAGTGGAGGGGGGGGGGACAAAGAAAGCTACTCTGTTCATACTCTAAAATTTGATAATAAAAGTAATATGAATGTGAATAAAATTCGCGAAAATAAAAGTGCAGATCAGTCAAACGTAAAAACACGTTTTAAAACTACCGAGAAGTTTAAAAATTATAATAAAAACAGTGCAAATAAATTTAAAAGCGCAGATAAGTCAATGAATTTAAACGAAGAGGCTGAACTGGATAAACTATTACTAAGCATAAACGAACACGAGTCGGAAATCTAGATAAAGTCATGAATAGTGATGAAAGTATAAACTATAATAATTACGAAAACGTAATAAATATTGCATCTATATTTGAGGATCCACGAGAGGAGCTGAGATACGATGACGAGCCAGAAGGCATGAACGTAAAAATAATACACTGTCCTGAAATTTCAATTGAAATTGAAGGTATTAAACTAAACGCTCTTATACATACAGGCAGTGAAATAACGTGCCTATCGGCATTATAATAAATTTTTATTATAATAATTATGAAATATTAAAGGATCGTCCAACGTTACCTATAAGCGGTAAAATAATTAATGGATCCACAGGAGCGAAATCTGCTCGGCTAAAAATTCTAAAATTATTAAAAACGAAATTTGATAAATCGAGAACGGCGATTATTTATGTTATAGTGCCGAAATTAATTAAAGAATGCATAATTAGCTACGATTCGCTAAAATCATTGCAAATGCTAATCGATACCAGATTTAATGAGATCAACCTATTGATTAAAAATAATTACGAAAAAACTCAATACGTAGGCGTCTCAGTAGATTCAGATGAATATACCGCTATGCAAATGGAATGGAATGACTTGGACAATGAAGTATTCCAATTTAAAGGAAATCGTGAAATAGGAGACGATAATTATGAAGAGTATGACAATTCGTATAAAATTTCAATAAAAGAGATTCATGATAAAGTCAACTCGTATGAAAATATTAATATTAATTAAAAAGTGGAAATTATTAATCTCATAGAAAAGTATAAAGAAGTATTTGAAAAAAGGCCAGGATTATTAACTAGCTACACGCATTCTTTAAATTTAAAGGACGACAGTCCATTTTTTACAAAGCCGTATCCGATCCCAATCGCTTATCGAGATAAAGTGAAAGATGAAATAGATAAAATGTTAAAAATGGGCATAATAAGGCGATCATCTAGTAATTACATAAATCCGATAGTTATTGTTCGCGCGATATAGATCTGTATATGGCACAAGAGCCGACTGACGCGGTGAGCTGCTCGCGCCTGCTTATATGTCACTCGTGGAGTGGGAGAACCGCGAGTGGCGGCGCGAGTAGCGGCGGCGCTGATGCGGGCGGCGCGCGGTGGGGCGTCCCCACTCTGCTACTGCTGCTGCTGCTGCTTCCTACTGCGAAGGGGGAGGAGGCGGAATGAAGAAGACTATATAGATATGTTCTAATCCTCTATATTAACGCTCTTAGTCCCTGCGCTGGCTGCCGCTGATATACGTGTGTGTCGGTGACGCGTCGGCTGGTTGTTGTTGATACAGTCCGTTCGCGTCGGCGGATGGCCGGCGAAGGAGTGGTACTCGATTTGACTATTCGCCCGTCTTTATACACTCGAGCCAATGAGCGAACTCGCAAGCCGCCGAGTGCGATGGTGAGCGCTCATTGGATCGGCCTAGCTCTCGAGCTCTAAACGCGAGCTACCGAGTGCAAGAGGCTATATATATATCTATATATATACTATTTTTCTTATGCATTTATATATGCATGTAACAAATTGGTAAAATAACTTTTGATAGATTAAAGAAATTTTACCGGAAAAGATTGTTAAACCTTTAATATTAAATTTACATAGTATGTACGGTCATATCGGACCAAAAAAGATCCATTGTATGATATCCGAGCGATTCTTTGCGCCGAAGCTACGAAAAATAATTCAAGAAATATTAAAAACATGCGATACTTGCCAGCGCACAAAATACTTAACTATTAAATACCAAGAATACATGCAGCCAGTTCTAATAAATGAACCGCATGATTTATTATCTATTGATTTTTTTGGATCGTTGCCGATATCAACGGCAGGCGTCAAATATATTCTTAAAACGATTGATGTTTTTTCCAAATTTGTTGTGTTTTATCCAATAACAAAAGCGAATACGATCGCAGTAATAAATAAGATTTTTAAACACTACATAGATAATTATGGAAAACCAAAAGGAATTATTTCGGACCACGGAACGCAGTTTACTACTAAGAAGTGGATCGATAAACTAAAAAGCGAGAACATCAAACCTGTATTATCATCAGTACGTTACCTGCAAAGTAATGTTATCGTGCGAGTGCATCGCGAGCTCAGCAGATTTTTTCGCACAATGGTTGGTGATAAGCACACTAGCTGGGCGCGTTATTTAAAATTAATTCAGACAATAATTAATGAGACTCATCATGAGACGACAGGATTTGTTCCAAGCGAAATTTTTCTAAATCAAATGCCAAAAATATTTTGGGAAAAATATGTAAAAGTACCACCATTAAATGATGAAACAATAGAGCGAAAAATTTTCCTAGCTCGCGAATCGATGCATAGTAAATTGAAAAAGCGAGCGGATAGGGCGAACGCAAATAAATAACATTTTACATTCAATATTAATGATAAAGTATTTGTAAAAGCGTTAAACGTATTAGACGCTATAGAAAGTAAGATTGGGAAATTTTTTGAAATATATGAAAAACCATATAGCGTCAATCTAAAATTAAATGTAGACACATATTTAATACACGATATAAATACAAAAAAAGAGCGCGGCAAGTTTCATATTTCCAAACTGAAACCATATTATTGTAACGAAAAAAAAAATGAAATCAATATAAAGTAAAAGGCAAGAATATGAAAAAATTAAAACAATTCATCAATTTGCATTTTAGAGATATGATTATAATTAAGCGTCAAAAATGTTTTTTTTTATTATAGACGTTTTACATTAATTGTTAAAGCGATAAAGATCGTTGTTATAAACTATCAATAATCGATTTAATCAATAATCGGAATTAGCGATAGCACATTTTATTTTAATTCAAAATGTAAAGTACACGAGATAATACTGTATATAGTATATTCGCGAAAATTCCAAACGAACTACAGAAAGAAAAAACCATAACATCACGCGCGCGATCAAATCCGAGCTTACCCTTCTGGTCTCTCGGAGCTAACGAATAATCAAGGACTCAAGGGTATGAATATAGCCATCAGAAGAAATCAGTACCAGTGCAGATCAAAATTTTAAAACTTTGAGAAGCTAACAAGTCCAAATATCTATTAAAATCGAAATGAACGCGTCAACTCAGACAGAGTCAATGGGGTGTTGTAACATCGCGATCCAATGCAACGAGCGCAAGCTAAGCGCTAAGTGGGAGCGTAAAGCTGTCAAGTGCATACGAGTTATAAGTGCAAGTGGTACAGGATGAGAGTCGGCGACTGGGAGATATGTGCAAGTCAAATACGCGCAAGCAAAGCCGAAATATCGAAACCAAACTACCCAGACAGGAGCAACAGAACCATCGACATTAAAAAGAAAGACGCCAGTGACATCGACAAAAATTGATAAGAAGCTAAGGAAAGTGATAGAAATGGGATTTATAGAATAATAGAAGTAATGAAAAGAGAAATAAAGAAAGGAAGAGACACAAGGGGGAAAACGAAAAAGGCGACGAAAATATTGGAAGACGTATTAAAGGAAATACAGGAAGAAAGAGAGGAGATAAAAGAGCGTATGGAGGAGAGCAAGAAAAGGAATGACAAAACCACAAAGGAGATAGGGGACAAGGTAAAAAAATGCCAGGAAGAAATGGAAAAACTAAAGCAAAAATGGGGAGGACACGAGATTAGATGCAAAACGGAACGGAAAAATGAAGACGAAAGGTTGGAGGACATAGAAGAAAGGATGGAAGACTGGGAAAAAAGGATGGAAAATTACAAGAAGCTTACAGAAGAATATGAAAGAAAAAGGATTAAAAACAATGTAATTATAACAGGGATTGAAGATTGGGATGACGAGAGTAAGATAGAAGAACAAGTCAAAAGGTGGTTTGAGGGAAAGTTGGGAATCAATCCGAAAATAAAAAGAGTGTGGAAAATAAGGACAAAGAAAAGTATGATAGGAATAGAATATGAAAGTTGGAGTGAAAAAATTAAAATTATGGTGAGTAAAAAAAAGTTAAGAGGAACCAGGGTGTATATAGAAAGGGATCTAACAAAACAGGAAAGAGAAATGCAGAGAGGAATTAGAGAAAGGAAAAAAATAGCGATCGAAAGCTATACATTGGAGAGGATATTTTGGTATGGGACGAAGAGGAAAAAGGTTTAACCTATTAATTTTAGTTAATGAAAGAAAAGGGAATTGAAGAGGCATAGAGAAGAAGAGCGAGAAAAAGAAAACAGAGGAAGAAAATAAAACAGAAGAAGAAAAGAGAACAGAGGACTAGGATAGACGAAAGGTACAAAAAAGAGCAAGGATAGGAATCAAAGAAGAGAAACACGCACCAAGCAGAAAAAGGTAGAAAAAGAAAGGAAAATACTGGAGGAGTGAGAGAGAAAAGGGACATAGAGAAGGAAGGTATAACTACCCAAATCGAGACAGAAAGAAGGAAAGAAAGAAGTCAAGGAAGAAGAATAAAGAAGAGAGACAAGAGTAGATTAAAGACCTTAGAAACAATAGGATGAGATAGAGAACAGGCAAGATAGAAAAAGAAAAAGAAATATGAAATAGAGCGAGAATAGGCAAATAGGAAAATGAAGTATTTTAGAATAGAGAGAGAAGATAAATGCTGGATGGCGACCAGAAGAAAATAGGCTAAGGAACAATACATTTGTATATGTAAAATTTGTAAAATTACTATACAGATACTACTACTTATATCGTTTTTTTTAATAAATAGTTTGGTTTTTTCTTTTTGTTAAATTTGCTATAAATTATTGCGAAATTAACCCTTGCTCGCATGCTTTAATTTACTTTGGTTGAGAAATAAAAATACATACTTTTTTCTAACGTAGTTTTATTTGCAAAAAATAAAATTGTAAAATATTCTTGTTTTTTTCAATTTTAAAATTTTATTTGGGAGGCAGTTGTAACACTCAGAAGTGTTATTAAAATAAAACTAATTGTTTAAATTAACTTATGTAATAAATATAACTCGTTATGAAGAGATAAGAGATTGATGTTTTAAATAAATGAATAATTAAAATAGAAATTAAAGTCATTATCATAAGTATCATAAGGTAAGTATCATAATTATCATAAGGTAGGCCAATATGGCGCCGACGGGATTGCCTCCGGAGGCGATCCCTCCAGATATATTTTACGATTGTCATCCAAATGATAGAGTTGGTACAGTGTTTTGTATATTATGTAACAGTGTTTATCACAAGAGTGATTTTAATAGAAAGAAAAAAGGCAAATATATTAATAGTGTGTGTGTAATTTGTGAAAAACACGAAAAAGACATTCAAATAATCTCAAAAGATGAAACACGTGTCATAATAGCTACACTTAAAGAAGAAATTAATAATCTAACAAAATGTAAAAATGAATTGGAAGAGAAAAACAACAGAGTAATAACACAGTTTAATAATTTGAAAACAAAATATAATGAATTAAAAGAACAGAAAAAAAAAGAAGTCAATGATGAAGATTTATATAAAGAAATCCAAATGGGTGACTCAAAAATACAAACTCTTACAATGAATAATAAATATTACCAAAGTTTAAATAAAGAACTAAAAGAAAAAAATGATATACTTATGGATCTTAATAATGAATTAAAAGAAACGAATGGACTGCTAGAACAAAAAGTATACATTCAGCCACATATGGAACACCTAGAGACGTATGCTAATGCTGCAAATATGGATAGTAAAAGGATACGTAAGAACACACCGAGTATAATCATAAAGCCTAATGATAACGAAACAATCAGTGAAATAACAGACTTAACAAAAAGAATTTTGACACAAAAAATTTGTCTTCCTATTAACAAAATAATTACAGTAAAAGACAAATTAATTATTAAATGTAAAAATATCACTGACGTAAAACCAGTAAGTAAGAAATTAATAGAAACACAGAAAATAAAAGCAAACATTGAAATTGAACAAATGAAAAAACCCAGACTAAAAATAGTTGGTGTAGACAATGTCAATATAACATATGAAGTCGAAAATGACATAAATACAAGGAATTCGTTGACAGAAAACGAAAAGCTAAACATTATTCACAAATTCATTAACAAAAAAACAAACACCTGGACTCTCATATTAGAAACTAATGCTGAAGCATATGCATATATCATGAAAACTAAATAACTATACGTGGGAACAAATAGATGCAGAGTTTATGATGACTTTAATATAAATATGTGTAGTAAGTGTAAAGCCTACGGACACAGTGCTAAGAAATGTAATAGAGATAACTGCTGTACATTGTGTTCCAAAAAGCATGAAGATAAAAACTGTAACAATAAAGACACTTTGAAATGCATAAATTGCATAAGACACAATGAAAAAGATTATAATACAAGAAAAAGAACAATAAATCATGCAGCAAACGATAGACTCGCTTGTGAGACATACAAGTTCATGTTACAAAACCGCATACAGCAAACTGACTATCCATACAATCCTCTTCGCACCAACAACTGATTATTATAAAATAAAATCTAAATTTAATTCAACAATGGATCTGTCTGAAGAAATGGAAGAAGAAGAACAAGAGGATTTTGGAATAGTCGAACAAGAATTTTCTAATCTACAAACACTAAACAATTTTACTAATGAAAATAATTTTATAGTACTACTTGTCAATATTAGAAGACTGAATGCAAATTTTGAGAATCTAGAATTATTTGTTGAGAGTTTGAAGGTTAAGCCTAGCCTTATTGCTTGCACAGAAACATGGTATTTGGAGCATTTTGAATACTATAGTTTACAAGGTTACAAATCTTACTACAACAGAAGCTATATAAATCAAGCAGACGGAGTGGTGC
>UELV01164568.1:0-19989 GCA_900490015.1 Megastigmus stigmatizans
GGTGATTATAAACAAGGGCAATCTGATTGCCCATTAATATTGATTAGACTGTAAGACCAATAGAAAAATCAGTCGACATAAGTAACATTTCTTAATGATTATTGTACATGGTTTCCTATTTTAATGTATAATATTTCTAATATCTGCAAAATTTAATTGGAATTAATAATTCTAATAAATTTTCCATACAGTTGTCTATAATTACATCACTTTCCAAAGATACATCACGAATTGAACTATTTCGTTACCTAACAATATTATGTTATTATTCTATTTTCAGTTTTAGGTGAAATTAAACTATTTAATTTTACACTGTTAAAAAAATTTTTAATTTCAGTTCGTAATATATTTTGTTTTCAACTGTCTAAGAATAATTACGCAGGCCCACAAAAAAGTAACCAGTGCTAGAGTTGATACCACCTTTTTGCTATTTAAATTTGGCCTTCTAATCACTAATTTTTGAAATAACTAAAAAGAAATGAATGTCAAGATGTCTTAAATTACGAAGATAAAATTTTTTTTTATTATTTTGGCAAGTGATCTTATGTAATTTTTTTGTCTCCGAGATATGCCAATTACAAAACGTTACAAGTTACAAAACATTTTTCAAGAGCGAATAAATTGAACAGACAAGTATGGCTTTCAATGCTTGTGAACTTTAAATTGGCATATTTCGGAGACAAAAAATAGTATGCAGGTGATTCGAAATGCATTTTGAAGAATACGTTGAGCACTTCATAATACCAATTGTTAAATTAATGGAAAAAAAAATTATCTTCATTATTTAAGTTATCTCGAAATTGGATTTTTTGAGATATGTCGAAAATACACCAGGCGACCCTTATTTTTTATTTCAGATTCGTGTTTAGAAGGCCAAAATACATAGGAATAAGGTGGTCTCAACTCCGGTACAGAGTACTTTTTTGTGGACCTGTGTTTTGACTAGTACTCAGTAAAACAACAATTCTTCAAAACTATAATGTAGGCAATATAAAAAATATTCATCCATCATCATCAACACTTTTTGATAATAGGAGAAAACTGACAGTGGGAAAACGTTATGGTTTTAATTTTGCAAATCATGTTAAACTTCATATATTGCATTGAATTTACTTACAAGTTTAGATAAAACACATTCCTCATTATATTGACAGTTTTAAATTTCTGTTAACAGGATTGGAAGCCAAAGCAATACAAGCTGCTTTTTAAATATTCATATACCTAAAAAAGGGGATTTGTTAGTTGATCCAGATTTTGATGTGTACACTAGAAAACGAAGTCTTCTATCTTGCGAAGATGCAAAAACACATCAATCAACGTCAAATTACTATCAAAATGTAGAAGCAGATGAAATAATTTCTGCACCATTCTCTGTACAACATATGTATCTAAGGTCCTCACATTATATGTTTACGAATAAAAGAACTAAGTTCAGCGATGCATTACTCGATAATAATTATCATCCAAGATATATTTATCAAAATAGTAATACAAAATATGACAACAATTATTCATTCGCTGACAAAAGAAAACTGAATATACATAATTCAAAATATAATAATATTTTATATAATCATTATCATCAACAAATCAATTAATGTTTTATTTTTTGTAAAAATATCAAATAGTGAAATATAAATTTGTACACGCTAGCATAGTCTTTTTAAAAATTATATGATGCTAATTAATATACCAAATCAGAATAAATAGCTTAGAAAGTTAATAATAAGAGACTTTATAATTAATGCTTCTCTCCTACTTTTCTATAATAATAGACTTATATCATCATTTAGAGTATAAAAAGACGTTCAATTACAAAAAAATTTAGCCCTCTTACTTGACGGGAAATGTTTAAAAAAAAAGGCCAAATAGGTTTTTCCCTAAACTTAATACATGAAAGTAGAAATAGTCGAGCATAGAAAGACCCCATTTAAAATTAATTTTTTTTATTATTCCCATCGTGTAATCGTGAGTCCATTTTTTCTTAATTTAATATTTTTAATACTCTAAGTGACGATGTAGATATTGTACTTTTTCTGTAAAGATTTCATTATATTCTGATTTCGCAGGGGACCTTTTAAAAAATTTATATATGACAGAATATTAATTTTTTCACTTATTTTATATAACTTGATGACTTTATTTAATGTTGTTTCCGTTTTATTTTTATTTTTTTATTTTTAGGTTTCTCTGCCTTTTTTCCATATCAAAATTTTTTGAAACTCATTGATTTAGCAAACTAAACAATAGCAGTATTTATTTATGACCATATGGGCAAATTCGCGGAACTCTTAACGTTTGGAATCAAGAAAAATCGAAAAAAAAAAATTTAATCGCACACTATTGCCACTTTGCATATGTACCCTCTAGGATTAATAACATTTGTAGTCATTTTCAGGTACTCTAAGCTTTTTCACCGAACCCTTACGTACTGTAAGTCCCCGTAAGGATCGATTTTCTGATTTTCTGGGTGGTTTTTCTCGATTTAAAAAAAAATGAAGGGTCCTGAAGCAATTCTGCGCTCGGATTCGGTTTCAGCGCGTCAAAATACATAAGAAATGATAGGTCTAGTCTCTGGGTCTGTTCACTTTTTTTTTGCGTGCCTGTGTAATCCATGCCTGAGCAGCTTTTTTATTGTGGGGTATCAAGGCTAGAAGGGTTAATGTAAATAAGTCGTACAAAAGTTAAATTTTGCTCCAATAATTTCGTTTTTATTAGAATTATTTTTTGTTATAGAAAAGTAACAAAAACAACAAAAGTAATAAACGCAAACAATTTTTACTGTAAAAGAAAGAACAAAAAACCGGTCGTGAGAAAATTCGGCCTAGAATTTCCTCTGCGTACTTTAAGCGTGTTAGTAGTTACAATGTGTGAGTGTCTACACTTGTATCCTACACTACCAGCCGTAGGTCTCCGACTGGAAAAGTGTGCTTGGAATATAGAAGACTGGATGTGGACACTGTCGGCAGAAGAACTGAGCGAAACGCTCAATTCACTAGGAATGAGAAGGGACGGCTCAAGATTCATCGCGCCCCAGCGAGCTTATAATTGGCTGCAGGCAAACTACAGCGCAGCCGATTTTGAAGAGGATGGCGCCTCAGACTCAAAAGAAGAGCATCAAGTGCAGACAAATGGTCTGCACAGCCAAGAAAGATATTGGGGAGGGGGGGGGTGTGGAATCCCCAAGAACTCCCCACGAATACACAGTCGGAGACAAATTGCGCAGTATTTCTAATGACAATACAAGAAATTGCGAAAGCCTCTGACGAAAGGCACGCGAGTCTGTCGCAAACAATTATAAAGCAAGGAAACCCAATAAATGTACTGACCGCTAGACTCGAGCATTTATCTCAAGAAACGAGACTGCCAAGAGGACGATGCTCGACACATGGACTGAAAGAAGTGCAACAGCAGAGGGAAGGAGAATTCCCACAGAGACATCATTCCATCGTGATCCATAATGAGCGAGAGTGAACTTTAGAGATACGTTCACCCTCGCATACCCTCAAAATAGCAGCATGAGAGAAGAATCCATGCAGTTATAAGAGGCATCTCTCTCTCTCTCTCTCTCAAAGTAGGCAGCAAAGGAGAGAGGAGATACCGACGGAGGGCGTTCACCGGAGCGCCACTTCACAGTCTGAATCTAGCAGCCACATCGCTAGTAGATGGAACTTGAAGTTCTCAGCGACACATGGCGAAGACATCGAATCATTCTTAAGAAGATCCGAGGAAAACGCGTGTGCACCAAGGTTCACGAAGGGAGATGTGCTGGCGTTTCTACCGTGTGTACTCAACGAGATTGCTGGTATGTGGTACAGCAGCCATAAGGAAAACTGGCGGTCATGGACGGAGGTCTGCTATGCGATACGGCGGAGATTCAGCTATACGCATAACAAGCAGGAGCGATTAAGAGACGACGTAAGAAATCGATTCCAACAATAAGAGTATGGAATGCATGTTGCGAGAGATCAGACCGCGGATGTCAAGAAGGCAGGAAATAGATAAAATTTATTTAAACCTATTACCACCTCTCAAAAGATTGGTGCGCAGAGAAGAATGCAAGACAATCGACCTGATGGATCGGTACGCGGAAGTCGAATACATGCTGGAGAGAGAGAAATGTGACCGAACACCACTCTCTCCAAGTAAAGCGGTGATGCCAGGGGCAGCATACAAACCACAAGGGGAAAAAGCAGTAAAGCTTATCCCGAATGACAAGACGACCGAGACGATCGTCAAAGCGGTTCGTGAGGCGCAAAAGCCTAAACAGAGTGGAGGAGGAAGACCACCCTCCCCACAAAATAATAGAAGAGGCCCATAAAAGGGCCAATTCAAAGGCAACAGCCAAAATGGCCAATACACGGGGCAAAACAGCGAAAACGGCAGAAATGGCCAAAGGAATGGCTATAACAAAGAACCGTTTAAATGCTGGGGCTGCGGTAAAGAAAGTGTAGTGAGACACAAATGCCCAGTTTGTTCGGAAAACGGACAGAAGGGAGAGTAGACGAGGTTGCTACTCTCCCAGAAAGCGCTAATGTCAGCGAAATGGCGTTAGACGCAACCTCGAGAGATTCGCCAAGAGATACTAAAAACTCTGCCGAATGAACGGAGGTGAGCCGGGAAGCCAGATGGTGGTAACAGGTGGAAGTGAGTGGTTTCCATTTCCGCGCTCTGTATGATACAGGCGCATCACTTACTGTCATGGGTCCGATTGGCTTGCAGCTCGCAAGTGCATGCAATCGCAAACTAATGACAAGTGAGTACGCAGGAGCGAATCTCGTGGATGGTAGCAGCAGCACCATCGCTGGCTGTATAAACTTGCCAATTACAGTGGGTGGAGTGATGAGGGAGATCAAAGTATCGATCATCCCCGGATTCGACGCGGAGTGTTACTTGGGCACTAATTTCCTGAGAGAATTTGGCTCAGTACACGATCCGTGCACGAACAAATTGACGTTGGTCGATGCCAATGTCAAAGTCGATCTGCAGTTAGCAGCCGTAACTGAGATCGGCGTAACTTCTGTTTGTTCTGTTGGTCTTGATAACGTTACCGCCGAACGTCGCTCACAAGTGGAAGAGCTTGTTCGTAGAGATGTCGGAGATGAACCGATCACTCTAGGACGTACATCATGCCAATGTCAAAGTCGATCTGCAGTTAGCAGCCGTAACTGAGATCGGCGTAACTTCTGTTTGTTCTGTTGGTCTTGATAACGTTACCGCAGAACGACGCGCACAAGTGAAAGAGCTTTTTCGTAGAGATGTCGGAGATTAACCGATCACTCTAGGATGTACATCATGGCTAAACCACAAGATTGTTGTTGGAGATGACCGTCACATTAAACAGAGGTATTACCCGTACTCTCCAGTGACCGAAACGGACATGCAAGCGCAAGTAAGAAAATTCCTCGACGCGGACGTCAACGAACCATCAGCAAATCCATGGTCGTACCTAGTGGTGATGGTGGACAAATACGATGGAGGATATCGAATGTGCATTGATTTTAGAAAAGTCAATGCACGGATGAAATCTACGGATGGATATCCATCGAGAGATTTTGCTTTCCGCAAAATAAGGAAGGCTAGGTACATAGCTATACTAGACGTAAGTAATGCATACCATCAAGTGCCTCTAGATGAGGAATCAAAACCCATGACAGCATTCTCGGTAGCTGAAATGGGACATGCCCAGTACACGAGGATGCCGTTTGGATTGAAGCGACCTTCCAGCGCCTAATGAGGAGGAGAACGGCCAGGAGGATCTCTCCTCCTCAGCAATGGAAGCGGGGGAGGGAGAGCCTCCCGTGATTTCGAGTGAGAGAGATCTGGGACTCCCTCACTTATGAAGACCATTGCAGCGCCCGAAGATGGCCGCAGCGATAGGGTTGGAGCCCAAAGGCATCGACGAGGAGACTCCCCTTAAAGTCGAGGTGGAGACCTCGAGTCTGCAGCCGAGGATGAAGGAGCAGTCGGCGGAGTGCCGACCATTGCAGAAGAGTAGCGGTCATTGGAGCAACGATTCCGGGATGCCACCGAGCGGTATTACGCCGTCGTGGACGAGCTGGAGCTCGTCCACTCTGAAATCAAGGTTTTTGGGAAGCGAGGGTAAGGAGACGCGAAGTCATTATACTCGGCCTCCCTCGCTCTTATCGAATACCAGGCCCAGCAAACGGGACTACAGAGGCGGCAATACAGAAGCACACGACTCTCGAGTCGAAGAGGAAGCATGAGGAGGGGAGCCGCGAAATTCAGGAGACCCGACTCTGGCAACTGAAGGAGGAAGAGGAGCGCATTCTAGCCAACCGCCGAGAACGCGAAGTGGCACGACTTCGCCGCGAGAAAGCCGAACAATGGCGTCTGGACGTAATCCGGAGACAGACGTTTCGCGGAGCTGCAAGATAAGTTCCACATGAAACCGGAAGCTTGGGAGAGCCATCCCGAGAAGTTTACATGCTACCTTGCGGGATGCGCGGGGTGAAGAACACGCGCTAGTGCCCGCAATGGGCATAGCATCAGGACTTCCTCCGGGAGTAAGCCGAGGGAGGAGCGGTGGAACCGTCTTCCGCGACTTCAGTTAAAGTGTTTTTCTTGTTACCATGTCAACCTCATCTTAACTATCTCCTTCCATTCTTCTTCTTATATGCTTAGTTTCCTCTTTTTCTACTTTTTGAATATAGCTCTTCTTTTCATACATAACATCGAATCTTTTGATTAATTTTTCCCTTGCCCTATTCGACCTGTCGGCTCGTGAGTGGAGCAGAGTCGCCAAGTTGTAGCTTGTCCACATCTGGGGGGACGGTGTGACGCGTAATTATTTCGAAACGCGATATTACACGCCTGAGCGAGCAACGAGCAGACAGATGCGGTTAATTCAATTAATTACCGCACGCGAGGGAGGGAAGCACCTACCGAAGGTGCTCCCATAAAAATCCGCGAGTGCGAGTCAGAGAGAGATAGGACGCGATCGGCAAGATCGCGCCGATACTCGAAAAGCTCGGGGGGAAACTGTGACTTCGGGAGCGGGCGAACACGTTTTTCCAACGAAGGATAGATTTTCGTGTTTTCGAGCGGACTAAAAGGTGTTTTCGGTTTGTTTCGCGGTGTGCAATTTACGTGGGTGATTCTTGCGTACGTGGTGTGCAGTGAAGTGCATCGGCGTTCTGCACAGCGTGTTAAAGGAGAAACGCCTCCCCGAGCCACCAACCACCGACATTACGCGGAGGGACGAACAGTCCCCCAGCTCCGTACAGACAGCAGACCGGCCGGTCGCTCACGATACGAGATAGGAGCAAGGAGCTTCGTCGAGGCACTCTCCTTGCACCAAGTAGGCATTACTTGTGCGTGTGGATAAAGAAGCGAAGCGTGCGAGTGTTCGAATGGGATATTCAAACACTTCTTCGTATTCTCTTTCTCTCTCTCTCTCTCTCTCTCTCTCTCTCTCATTCTCGCTCGATTGTGAGGACAGTGCCTGTGCGCCGGCACAGCACTGTGTATAGTGTATAGGTCGCGCAAGTAAATACACGCCGGTGTATTTACTTCGAAGTCGTGGTGCGTCTTTGTATGTAGCCGAGCTATATACGCGGCAGGCAGTAGATTATATTCGAGAGAATATTATATTGGAATATTATATTCGAGCATGGGAGACGCTCGCAATCGCAATTCGAATCCGTTCACCTTCATAATTAAATTCAAATCACAGTGTGGGCGTTCGACGGTGCCGACCGGGGCGCACTCACTAACATCTCGCGTGGTTATTGTAACATTTTTTTACAGACGAATAAACGTCCTGTTGTTAATATTATATCATAACTCGTGTGATTCTTTTATGCTTAACTTACTACTTCCAATCCCCGATTACCGCTACTCTCCGCAGAACTTGCAGCTGGTCAGAGATCGGCAACTGCAAGTCATAGCTAAGCGTAGCCGAGCCCGGCAAGGAGAGCCGGCAGTGCGTGTGTAGGATAGCACACGCACACATAGACACACAGATATGACAAAGTGAGAGCACGGAGCTCTCACATTCATAACGGGCCGCGACAACTCGTAGTGCGAGTGACCGTCGGACGTACTCGGTACGTTCCGGGGTAAGTACTCGCCGAGTACGACGTACGTTCCCGAGGGGGGAGTACGTCAGATCATCCCCCAGGAAATCCCGTTACAACGAACATAATTATACACAACAATGAGCACTATGGAATACATTATTTTACAACGGCAACGTATAACGAAATGAAAAAATTAAAAAAAATTTTTTTTGGTTTCTGGTTGACTTTCTTATTGCTAGTTCTTTGATTTTGCTGCTACTTTTACATTGTAGTGAAGGGGATATACTATGGTCCGAAAGATTCCTACCTTACTGGTTCTTGCATTTAACAAAATATATAAAGATAGAAGTTAATCTTTGGATAAATATCTCTGTCACCATCTCGGTAATGATGTAAATATTACGTACTTAAAGTAACATAAAATTTCGTTTTCAACTCACAGAGATTTTTATTGACGAAAATTTCGACAGCAAAAATCTCTGTAAATTGGAATTGGAATTTCATGAAATTAGAACCACATAATTTTTACATCATTACCAATGCGAAGAAAGAGAGTTTTTTTCTAAAAATTAATCTCTGTCTTTATAGATTTCATATTTTTGTAAAGGTTGTTTTATTATTTTGCGACGTGTCGAGGGCATAGAAACGTATACCCTCCTTTTCAAGCTGTGAATAAATTATTACAGAATATTAATAAAAATAAAAAACCACCCTTCGATGCAGAAAATTTTGACCAAAACAAATATACCTTAAAGAGGTTCTATAGATACTACGCTAGTCAAAACGCGGAAAAGAGAGACACAAAGACAGAGACATGCGGCTGCTGCTCTTGTTCTGTGCAGTTTAAAATTGCCGTTACTCAAAGAATTGATGATGAAAATGTGCAAAAAAAATTATTAACATTCTTGAATCTATGTACAAACATGTAGTATTATTTAAACAACTTCTTTTTTTCGAAGGGAAGACCCTGGCGGCTAAGCTGCAATTCCGTTAGCGCTTCCTCCAGGTCTTCCTCTAGTGCTTTCAGCGTCGTATCTGCCATTTTCCCAGAATTGACGCTGAATTTTCTAAATCATCCCTGATCTGGTGCTCGAATCTCGAATTCTCGAGTTCGAATCTTACTCAGTGCACTAGATTTTGCTCTAGTGCACCTCTCCAGATCCGCTCGAGCAAGGATTCGACTTTTGCCGGCTTCGAATCTCGAACTCCCGAGTTCGAATCCTACTTATACTCGAGCTGTATGGCTTCAAGTACACCAGCTTTACTTGCTAGTGCACTTTTCCGGGCTTTTCGGATGCACAGACTTCACTTGGTCTGTGCTTCCTTCAACAGGAATACTCTGGGTTTGAACTTCGACTCGCACAAGTTCGAACTCTTCTTCCGTTCGAACTTTTCTTGTTGTGCGCGTTCGAACCCCCTGTGTCTACGCGTTTTTTCCACTTGAGGTTACAGGTTCGAATCTTACTAGTGGTGTGCTGAGATCGAATCTAATCAAAAATTCTATTGTCCATAAAAAATTTTTTTTAATTATTTCAACGATTGAAAAACATTAATATTGGACCAAAACAAAAACTCTTTGAATTTTATTTAATCCCCTCCCGAAAGCACTTTTCCGCTAAACTTTCTAATTATTCGTTAGGCAAATTCCCTGAAAACGCTCCTAAAAAATACAATCGCTAACAAACAATAAACAACCAATATCACGATCACGTGATGTACCTCACTCGTCCTCTTTTCTAAAATTTTTAAATAAAAAAATTTCTGGAAATCAGCAAAAAAAATTTTTTGAACTGTTTTACCGACAGCTTTTTACTTTTCAAGAGGTGGATTATTATTAAATAATCCACCCTCTCCTTCATCCGGTACACTCACTTGGACGAGTGAAGCACCATGCCGCTAAATTATTTATAATAATTTATAAAAAAAATTATAATTATCGATTAAATAATATTCGGCGCTAGCACACCACTATTGCTGCTGTGTACAGCACATACCACTGTACACAGCCTTCAGACGCGAGCACACGTCGATATTAATTCAAATCTAATTAAATTAATATTTTCGGCTGTTACGCCTATGCGCCTGTGCTCGCTCTGGCTCGACACCGCTGGATTTCGAGCTGAGCGCTCCGCTCTCGGCTCTCTCTCGGCCGTAGCAGCCGGCACACTTGCCTGCACTGCACCAGGGTTTGCGCTCTCTCTCGCTCTCACACTCACTATACGACTTACACGTGCCGGGGCTTTTACAGTAAATGCTTTTCCACTGTGCCGACGGAGGCGGCGGTAATCGCGGGAAAAATAGGGGAAAAAACTCAACCACAGAATAATAACTACGTGATTTTACTATACTATCATATATTCTGCAATTCCTTTTGTACAGTAATAATTACATAACTCACTCGCGAACTGTGAAGGCTTTGACGCGGGAATCACATGCACATATACACACGCGGATCGCCGTTTGCGATCCGCCGCAAGAGTACTCGACAAGTACTTACTCTATGTCGATCGATCCTCTGCAATTATGCTCTCGCGATTACTCGAGTAAGTTGCACTGGCCTGCAGTCCAGTGCAGCTCTAGTCGTGGAAGTTTAAGGTGGCTCGATGCACGATCACCCACACATATACACACCTCTCGTCGCGTATATCGCCGTGTTTTTCTGTATCTTCAGCGTCCGTGCTGATTCGCGGCGGAAATCGATTTGACGACGCGATCGACTTTTCCTATCGTGCCGTCTCTCTCTAAATCGCGAGATCGCCTATCTCTCTCTAATTCACGACACGCGCCACGTTCGCTGCCTTGCTCATCATCCTCGGTACTTGCGCGCCATCGGATCGAGCGTACAATCGAATTAACGATTTAATCCTCGATTCGATCGCGAATTCGTTATAAAATTAAAAAAATTCAAGAAAAATTCTGAAAAAATTCTATTGTGTTCTTTGATGAATTCTAAGCACTTTTAGTTCTTAGCATTTTTTTCAAAAAGTTGAAAGTTTATTAGTTAAAGCGTCCTAAAGATATTTAGTAACAATTTTCACTTTGGGCGCCATTTTCAATCGCGAAGGTAACAAGATAACCGAAAACGTTTTCTTAAAGTTCAGACATTCCCTCCATCATCTAAATTGGTTTCAAGATGATTGCATAACGGAAAGTTAGTAAAAAATCTAATAAAAAAAAAAAAAATTTTCAGTGCTTTTTACACTTAAACTTCATTTTTGAGTAATAAAAAATTATTTTTTTATACTATGGATGTCATCATTCGAAAGATGGATGAAAAATCTATAAATTTTATGTGTTCAAAAATTTTTTAGGCTCAAATTTACCATATCTAGAGAGCTCTGAAAAACTGGTGAAAAAGGGTCCAGTTGGGCGTTAATGGGTTAAACAATCAATTCTATCCGACGAATCACGATTTATAACTTCGACTTGAGCTACTTGAGTACGAGGAGCTGCATTTGGGTCAAAAATTTTTTCTAATTTACTGTCAAGAGTATTTTGTCTCTCATCTAGAAATTGTAATTCCCGCGCTACTGCTTCTGCCCACTCAATTCTCCTCTCTTCAGGAGTTTTGTGCTGAGTATCTTTGTCTATGCTTCGCATATGCTCGAAGCATTCGCTAGATCGACGTTGTTTATTAGATATATCGTTTAATTTTATTTTTAAATTAAAGAATTAGAATTTATTTTTGTGCTAAATCTATTTTCTTTTACGACATTTATTACAACTGCTAGGGTATCGATAATTTCGATATTTTCAACCTAGACTTCATTAATATATTAATTTTTAATTTTTTGTGTATTAGTTTTTACACTAGGGATAATTTTCCCATCTTGGTCGTGCATTCGCTAATTACCGACTCAATTAACTCTACTCGCGCCGTCAATCGCTGTGTTTGTACGCGGGTTTTATTTTCCATGATTATTAAAAATTGTTGTAACAAGCTATTTTGCTCCTTTAATTTTAATAATTCCCGATTCTGTATATATAACTGAACCTACATCGACTCTATTACTGATGACTACAGCGCATAAGATTGCGATTATTTATAACCTGGTCGATAAATGTTACGGACTTTGTAAAAAAGTTTCTTTTAGCCAACAACTATCCAATAAATTTTATTAATAAGTATATTAAAAAGAGGATAACTTTCAATTTAAATAAAAATATTGACATATCTAATAAAATCAACCATAAACGTTTTAAATGTCTTGCCATACATAAAAAATTTGACTCCGTCTATTAATTACATTTTAAGAAAATACGGTATAAGAAATATCAATAAGACTGTTAATAAACTCAATATTATGATTAAACTCGACAAAGACGTTTTAGACCCATTAGACACCAGCAATATCGTGTATAAGATTAACTGTAGCGACTGCGAATGTATTTATATAGGGACGAGTAAGCGCTAATTGAGAAAACGTAGAGACGAGTATAAAGGCGATGTGAAAAACGTTTCAGAAAGCTCAGCGTTAGCTCTACACGTCTATCAAACTGAACACCTAATAGCCTTTGACAATGTCGAAATCATCGATAAAGAACGTGGCAATTATAAGAGGGAGTTTTCCGAAATGATGAATATTTTTTATAACAACACATTAAATAGAATGTAAGACTCAATTTTTTTTTAAAATGTATATAAATCCACCTTAAAATTAATCAGAAAATATTCCTAATTTTCTGACTTTCCATATTTTTCCGTCACAATTATTCAAAATCTTGATAAATATTCCTACCGTCGCGAGATGGAAAGGATCCACGAAACATGAGGCTCAGGTAGGTTACACTATATTGATGGTAGGCGGAACGTGGGATGTCTAATGTCGACTAACTTCGGCCGGTCTACCAGGCGAATATGCGCGCTGAGGAGGTGGCACGCGCGTGGTACCGTGGCTTGCGAGGGACAACTTCCATACAGCTGCTCCTACTGTGTTGTGCTGCTACCTCTTCACCTTGCATAGTGCGCTAGTATCGTAGAGTATGATATAGGCTCTGTTATCCTCTCGCGGTGGCTAAGTTTATCTTTCTTATTTCAAATTAGTTTAACAATAATTTCTTGTTCCCCTTCTTATTTAATTTCGTCTCGATTTTGGAAAGCTCTCTCCCCCCTTTTGTAATGTATTAATTATCAGTACATTACGATCCTCCGAGGATTATACATGTAGCGACCTGCTAAATTAGTTAATTAAATAGTTTTATTTTTTATTAATAAATAATGAGCTAAGAAAGTGGAGGTGTAAGAAAAAGTGAGTGTTTTTTCGCGTTTTTAACTTTTTAACTTTTTTTCTTTTTTCTATGAATTTTCAAAAGTATTAATTATTCCGAGATTTTTTTTCAGTTTAACTGTTTTAATTAATCATTAACGACAACGACTATAGAAATTTTATTTCTATTATGCATTAATATGTAAGTCTTAAGGTATGTTTCTGTTTTCGTAAAACTTCTGTACTCCGTCGAAGTGTAATTTTTTGATATTGTTTATTTTTGATTTTATTAATTCTTTATTCAGCCTGTAAAGGAGAGTATATTTTCGTAAGCCCTCGAAACGTCGCAAAAATTGAAAATAAAAATGTTTTGCACTATATTCCATGATGATCGATAAATTCGTTACATCAACGTGTTAAATACAAATGAAATAATAAAATCATCAATTTATTAAAAAGTTATATGCACTACACAAACTATTATTTTTAGGTATATAAATATTAAGAGAAATATTATAATTTGCTTATACATTTTTGATATTATTGTGAACAAACACATATACATAATAAGCTTGAGAGTAAAAATTGGAAAATGAACATGTTACGAGAGAAAAGTTATCAGTATTGATTTTAGAGATCCGTACAAAAATACTAAGGATCAAAATTTTCTTTAACCCTTATGTTACCACCCGGGTACCCGGGTACCCATCGCCGTATATTTTGTTATATAACTTTGTTCGCTGATTAGATAGGCTAAAATACTTCCGGATCTCCATGATTTGGCTAATTTTACATAAGAAAATGCATTCAAAGTTTTTTTAATTTGAAAAAAAGTACACGCTGGTACCACCCGGGTACCCGGGTACCCACATACAAAAATATTAGGATTCCTGCGATACAAACTAAAAATAAGTACAAAATAAGAAAGACTAAGTACTTATAAATGAATTACAATAAATATCATTAATTTTTTATTGTTTATTGAGGAAATTTTATGAAAATGATAATATTAATTTATTACTTTTGTGACAAAGTGTTAATAAATAAAGTCATGAAATTATCATTACATTTAATGCAAAAAAATTAAACTAATTTACACAAAAGACAGTTAAAATACAAACAAACATTTTTTTTGATTATTGATTCGTCATACAAAACTAAAAATTCACTCCATACATTCCAAACATCTCATAATTTTAGCAGTGTGTTCATCGCAAACAGGCTTCTCACATGAAACACAACTCTTTCTCGTCTTTCGACGTTACCTGATTGCCTGTTTATTGCAAATATAGCACAATCCAACCACCACTTTCCTACCAGTGATGTCTCGTCGTTGATTATCAGCAGGAACGTCGATAGCGACTGTTGGACTGTCCACATAGCTTTCAATCGCTATCTTTGTTAATGGGTTGCGCTTAATTTGTATATACAACGACCACTCTTCGATCACTGGCATTACTAACTCTTCTGCAAGCTTTCCCAAAAAAATCTTCCGTTGGTTAGTTTTTTTTTTATCATTTTATTGTTTTCGTAGTAAACAATATAAGCAGCTAAAGCAGCAATGTCAAGAATATTGAAAAAGAAGGCAAGCGGCCACCTGCTAGTTCGCCGTTGAGTTGTGTACCTTGAACACATTTGGTCCATTCTGTCAACTCCTGCTTTAGTTTTGTTGTAAAACATTATCATTTCCGGTTTCTGATGAAGCTCTACGGAAATGCTTGCATCGCCATGCATCGGGCTGAGTAAAATTACGGCTTTATTTTTTTTTGGTACATAAGAACAAATTGCAACTTTCTCATGAAATCCAAATAGCGTTGACAGAATCGGTCTTGATTTTGACGGCTTCATTTCTTGCGGAATATAAGCTTTGTTTTTCTTCAAAGTACCGACAAGCATGAAGTTCCACGTAAGGAGAAGTTTTGCCAATGGTAACGTAGTGAAAAATCGATCCATGCTAATATTCCGACCTGATCCTTTGTAAGCAATTGCCAGTTCCTTCACAACTCTCTCACCTTGATTGACGTCTCGAGTATTGCCAACTTTTCCGGTGTAGATCATTCCTTTGAGGGGGTAACCATTTTCCGTATCACAAATCCACCATACTTTGATTCCATACTTGGCAGGTTTTGAAGGCATGTACTGTGTAAACTTTGTTCATCCTCGAAAAGGATAGAGCTGCTCGTCAATAGTCAAACACTCTGTTGGCTTATAAAAAGTTGCTAAATTGGCGTTCAACATATTCCAGATATCAGAGATCGGGGCAGCTTTATCATTGGCTGCTCTAATACGGCGTGTAGTATGATCGTCAAAGCGAATAAATCGAATAATAGCTTGGAAAAATGCTTTTTTCCACATTTCTGGTACATGGTCAGTGTTAGAATTCTGAGCACAAATCAAAATAGCAAACACAGAGTACATTTCTCTCGGAGACACATCTTTCCAAACTCGACGATCATTTTCTGGATATTTGCTATTGTAGTCCTCGTATACTGCATGCGCCTTTTTACTAGTACAGCGAAAATTATATCCACCATTTCCAAAGATAAACTTTTTGAAAGTTTCGGAAATCGATAACATGTTCGTGCTCCTATGTGGCCCAGCTCTTTGCCTAATAATATTTCTAGATGGTGTTTGATGAGAGCCTTGTACACTTTTATGCCATACGGTTTTATCTTTAGCTACAAACGTTGAACTGTTGCTTCCTGAAATATCAAATTTTATAAATAAATATGCATATAATATACAAGTCTATGTATAGTTGTGATAAAAAAATTCTTACGTTGCATTGCTGCAGCAACTTCTTGTTGGTCCTCTTTCTCAGAATCGATGCTATCACCACTCTCATCTTCTTCTTCTCCATCATAATTACTACCTTGCTCACTTACATTCTCTTCCAATTCTAACTCGTCACTCTCTACTTCGTTGTCGGAGATTTCGAGACGGGGATCATCCATAGGAAGCCAGTCTTCGTCCTCGCTGTCTGTCGAAGCCAAACTCTCATTATCTTTGCCTCTTAATAATGATGCTAAATATTCTTTCTTTTGAGCATCATTCAATCTGAAGAATAAATAAATTCATATAATATAAATAATTCTACTCAAATCAATACTTCAATCAATTTGTTTATATAAAAATTATGTTTGTTTTACATACCTCGCAAATTGTGCTCTTGATAACTCTTCCATCATTTTATTAATAAAATATAATATTTAATATGTAAAAATAAACTAATATTAACTAATATTCACTAAAACACTGATATTACTAAAGATTTTCAAGCTGTATTCGCAATTCGAGAAACTTCGAATAGACTGCATCACACTGAATATGCGTCGTTTCACTGCACGTGTTGTTGCTTCGAATAACTGCCAAAGACTGCGGCAGTTGAGCTCAAGCCGCTCAAAGACAAACATTCATACTCCGTTTCAAAGGTTTCTACAATACTCGTTAGGTCAAAGAACTATCCTATCCCCTCTTTTTGAGTATCTTTTCAGTTGTACGCATCTGGTCTAGAGTAAAACAAGAGGGACACGGTGCAGCTGCCTGCGTTTTATACCTGACTAAGGATTTATAAGGGCCATCATATATTAAAATATTACCATATTTCTTTTAAAATATCTTCTCAAAGCATCAATAAATCAATGTCAATATAATTTATGTATTAGTTTTCAGGTGTAGCAAAGTTTTACCTCCAAAATCGTACATGGGTACCCGAGTACCCGGCTGGTCGTTAGTGTAGAATTTTTTGGGTGGTAACACAATGGTTAAAGCAAGCTAGAAGAACAGAAAGAATCATCGCATCAGATAAGGGCATTGTTCTTTTCAAACATTTTCTATAAGAAAATGGAAAAGATGACTGTTGAAAATAGATTTCCAGTATACTAGGGCAATTTAAATTCGTGTAACGCTGGAAACTATGATCACGACTGTAAGAAGTTTTAACAGCCTGTTAAGTTGTTAAGTTTTAACGATATGAAACTTCAACATCAGCCTATGCAGATCTTTATGAGACTCATTATTGGTGCAGGTGCTACACCTCGAACATGGACATTATAACCAAATATTTTAAAAAATAAATATTTTCAAATATAAGAATAATTATTTAATGTTAAACCAAAAATTAAATAAAATAGTTTGCAATAATCTTAGAGATTTATCAGTAAAAAGAAAATCGAACTATTGTTATTAGAAATATTTTATAATATATAAATAGAGAAATAATTTTAAATACGTATATATGGAAGCGTCCACCAGGAACCGGCCAGTGGGCGCACGCAGCGCATTTTTGGCGTATAAGCCGCTCTCTTCAACTCGCTCATAATCCTTCGTAGTGTGCGTCTACGTGCTGCGCTTGCACGCGACTTTATACTCGAACATGCGAGAAGAGCATGCGCGGCCGCTCACTGCTATACTTTTATTTTTATTATTTTTGAACCCTTTATTTCTCAAACTTGAAAATTTAAGGTTTTGTAGCTTAAGACTTGTACTTTCGACTGGTGAAATTTATTTTGAAAAAAAAATTATACATATTTTTTGGAATGGTCTGAACATTCAAATTGAATTTCCGATCAGAAAAAGGGTTATGCAGTAAAAATAATAGAACCTTTAGAAAGAACAGCAAAAAATCTATCGATATACATGCTTTATTTTTTTCTGACACACTCAACGAAGGATTATAGGCGAGTTGAAGAGAGCGCCTTTAACGCGAAAAACGCGCTGCGCTTGCTCGCTGGCCGGTTTTTGGTGGACGCTTCCATATATATTAAAGGAAAAAAATTGAAAAGAAGAATACAGTGCGAGTTAGCCGCCACACCAACACGTGCATATCAAGCCACACGCAAATGCGTTAGGTAATGCATACAAAATAACTAGTATGCGGGCCGCTAATCACGCGAGGGCAGAACCTTTTGGGAACCAAGCGGTAGCCCACCTTAGCCAGCTCCTTATAAGGCATATGTGGCGACGCATACATCAACGCGTTTCATGTACGTGCGAGCGCACATGCATATACACACGCCATGATCCAACTAGCGTGCCGGCCGCTCATCATGCGAGGGCACCACGTCCTGGGTACCATTGCCGCACCAACCAGTAGCTTACAATAGCCTACCGTACACAGGCAAGTGAATGCCTTATACGGGCTTACGATCGACCAAGCTATAACGTACACACACAATAGACTAAGAGATAGTGACCGATTCTTTGCGATGATTAGTTAACATCTGCCAATTTTCCTACTTATTATTATGGTTGTAAAGGCCCTAAAAACTGGCCAACTAAAGTGTCCTCGTGGATATTGTTGCCACTAACAGTTTTGCAAATTGTTAAAAAAATGAGCAACTTATAGTTATTAGTTAACATCTGCCATATGTTTTAAATTAATTTTCAAGTAAAAAAAACCGGCGGAAGCTTATTGGCAGACATTTTCCGTGGATTGATTACTCAGTAGCACATATGTGAAAATGTCGATGAAACGATAAAAAAAAAATTATTAGTTAACGTCTGCCAAAGAAAAATACGGTTATATTATTCGTCAAAATGATGTCAGAAAATAGGTAGACGAATCAGATGGATACAAGTTCTGCAGTAAGACATGTAAAATGACCAAAATTTGTTACTTATCTGCACAATTAGTTAACACTTCAAACTGCTTTTAAACTAAAATTTACTATATCAGAATGTCGATAAAAGCATTAGCAGAAAAATCTAGCGGTTACAATACACAAAAACATTATTATATTTGTGTAAAAAAATGGAGTGTAAATTTAATATTAGTTAACGTCTGCCACTATTTTTTTTTGTAAAATATATGTGGTCAAATGATGATTTTTAAATTGGCAGACGATTTTAGTGGATACAAAATTATTTATTAAAGAAATGGTAGAAAAATAATTTTTTTTCTCGAAAATATTAGAGATTACTAATTAACGTTTGCCATTTGATTTTTTGTAAAATATATGTTGCCAAATGTTCATTTTTAAATTGGCAGACGATTTTCGCGGATAAAAAATTATTTATTAAATAAAAAGTAGAAAAAAATTAGTTTTTATTTGCAAAAATATTAAAGATTATTAGCTAATGTATGACATTTGTTTTTCTAAAATTTATGTTATTAGATAGAGATGTGTAAATAGGCAGACGATTTCAGTGGATAAAAAAATTATTCATTAAACGACATTCATTGTACACACTTTGTTTCCGTTACTTTCGCGCGATCTACCCGAGCAAATTTGACATGCTCGAGTAGAACGGTTAGATACGTGCGACCTAGTCCAAAATTAAATTTAGTAACATAACAGTCTTCATTATTGTTTGGCAATGGACGTGCAAGCATCAGAGGAGGTACCGGTGCCAAAAAAAGTGTTTTTCAGATTTTTTCCAAAAATATTTTTCAAAAATTCTGATAATGAGGACTATGAATCTGATTGCTATAGCGAAATTGAAGTAGATCACGAAGAGCATATCGTACGTGATATAGTCGCAGATGAAAGGTGTAAATGAAATAGATATGGAATAAGTATAATAGAATATTCAATTTGTGTGTTTATATTTTTAAATACCTCTTACTCTTCTTCAACAGACTTTAACTATAATAAACTCTAATATTTTCGAAAACAAAAATTATTTTCTTTTACTTTTTATTTAATAAATAATTTTGTATCCACTAAAATCATCTGGCAATTTAAAAATCATTATTTGACAACATATATTTTATAAAAAAACAAATGACAGACGTTAAC